>QKWP01000826.1:48826-64472 GCA_003550325.1 Gigaspora rosea
AAAACAAAAACTTTAAACTTTTATTACACCAAAGTTTTTTAATAATTTTAAAAAAATTTTATAATAAAGTTGATAAAACAGAACTAATATTATATTTTTTACTTAGAAAGTATATAGCTAAAATTAATATTTAAGGTTTTATTTAAAAAATTTAAAATTTTAAAATTTTCGCAGGCAAATATGCCTGCATAACAAATTAAGGGATGAATTATTCAAATCGGCCCATATGAGCTCTATTATTTGTATATGCATAAAGCCAAATTAATTTTGTATTGTAATAGTACAAGTTAAAATTTTTTGCTCTATTTAGTAGATCTTTTTCTGATTTAAAAAAAATATAGGTCTTGTCCCTTTGGTTCCCATTTTAGTTACTTAATATATGTACTGCCTTAACTTGAAACTTTTTTAATTGTCAAAAGAGATATGAATCTAATACTATTTTGGGAACATTTTGAATTGTAACTTTGAATTTATTTCTATTCTCCAGTTCGACCAAGTTGAATTTTCCAGATGTTGTTCTGTATGTTTTGTCATGCTCCAGTTGGATAGACCAGTCTTCTTTGAGTAATTGTTTACTTTTATTTTGGCTACAACTTGTATATAGGCTGCTTTGAACTTTGTGTTCTATTTGCCATAAGATAACTGTTGATATGCTATAATAATTTAACTATTTTTTAAATTTTCTATGTTTGCTTCTTTAAAGAAATTCATATCATAAAATAAAAACACTTCTTGCAATGCTAATTTTGAGTTACTAGATTACTTTTAGGTGCCCAAATTAAAATATATATGTTTTATATTTCTTGATCTTCTTGTTTTGGTTTTTGCTAGTTAGCTTAACTTGATTATATTCCATTTTCTTTTTTGTAAAATGTCTTTTCAGACTATAGTCTAATGTACCGCATTTATTTAGTAACATGGTCTACTTAATTTCTTTAAAGTTGACTCTTCTACTATATCTACTTCATTAATATTATTATGTACTATATATTTCTAAAAATAAGCTACTTTTTTTGGATGATTTTAAGACCAAAAAATTAAGAGTAGCTTATTTTCAGGTTATACAGATTTTTAAAGATTTATTTCTAATAGCAGAGGTAGCTTATTATTAGGTGTTATTTTGAAAAAATTCTTATGCATATAAATAAGATTTGAACTGGCTTTGTATATATACATCTGGCATGTGCATTACTAAAATTAGTGGTTTGATTCTAATTTTGACAGACTATTCAGATTCTATCAAATTCGAATTGAATCTGCATCAGATTATGTATAAAGCTAATTTTGGGTACATCCTTAGGTCCATAAATATACATATACTTATATTTAAATGTTTTTTTTTTATTTTAAATATTTTTTTTTATTTATTTTTAAATATTTTTATTTATTTTTAATAGTTTTACTAAATCACATCACTGGCATTCAACGCCAGTATCGAAAATTAGATATCTACTTTGTATCACCATCAAAAATTCACCCCTACGTGATTAGTACCAAGTTCGTTTATGTTAGGTTAGGGTTAGGATGAGTGCTCAGTTAGGGTTTGGGTTTAGATTGTTGTATAGTAAAATTGCTCAAGAAAAACTTTTTTTAGTTAAAAAAAGTGGTTTCTTATGCAAACTTTTGAGAAATAAGCTTTTTTTGACAAAAGAAACGTTTTGAGACGTTTGTTTTGAATTTTCTGATCATGTTACTGGTATATTATACCACATAATTTTCTGATCTACTTTCCGATAATGTTCCAATCTAATTTTCAACACTGGCATTGAACGCCAGTGGTGTGCTTTAGTAAAACTGATTTTTAAACATGTTTTTTTTTAAATTTTATTTTTTTAACTTTTTTTTTTAGGATTTTAGAATTTGGTGCACCTTGCACTATAGTGTACTCAGTGCACCCTATAGTAAATATAAATAATGATTAAAGTTAGAGTTAGGGTTAGGGTTAGAATTAAGATTAATACAGAATTGCAAAAGGATCATTTTTTGTTAAAAATATAGCAGGGGTTACCTAGTAAAATTTTGAGAAACATCACTGTAGCGCAGGTGCACTATATTCTAAAACCCTTTTTTTTATTATTTTTATTTTTTTTTATTAAATTTTTTTTAAATTTTTTTATTATTTCAATTTTTTTATTATTATTTTTTTTTTAAATTTTTTTTAATTTTTTTTATTATTTCAATTTTTTTTAAATTTTTTTTAACACTTTTTTTTTAGAGAGCTACTATTTCCACTATAGTATTTTGCTATTTCCATCATGGTTATACAAGATTTTCTATATTTAGAATTCAAAATAATAAACCTAATTCTAACTTTAATCTTAATTCTAATATTAACCCTAACCCTAATCCAGTATTGTACATGGGACGTGTCCACACTATATAAATGTCCAACATCCAAGATTGTCCAAAATCATTCAAGCCTATGTCCCATGTTTAACTAATCAATAAAGTTATTTAAAAAAATATATAATTATATATTTTTTTAGGTACTGAACTTATTGATGAAAAAATTAAAATAGATTATCTTAATAAATTTCAAGTAATTTTAATTTAAAAAAATGTTCAAAATTGTCAAAATTGTCCCATGTACAACACTGCCCTAACCCTAATCCTAAAAACTAATTGTTTGAAGCATAGCAGCAATATTTGTTAGCAACATCCAATTACAGTACAAATACTGGTTATACAACATATGCACTTATATTACACAAAGGCCCGGTGCATTGTTTTCACAAAAATATTTTTTGGTTATATACTTGTGTAATATTACACAAGTTTTATTTTAGTATAATCAAGTTGAGCTAACTAATTGTTTGAAGCATAGCAGCAATGTCTATTAGCAATATCCAATCATAGTACATATACTAGTTATACAATATATGCATTTACATTACACAAAGGCCCGGTGCATTGGTTTTGCAAAAATAATATGTTAGGGTGAAACCTACGCAGCTAGCTAGTAAAACCAACTTTGATTTTAGGGTTTGGATGAAATTCGCGTTAGTATAGTGTGTTTTATAAGTTAACGCGAATTTCACCCTCATGTAATCTGCATAGCAGGTTTTACTAGCTATTTGTGTGGGTTTCACCCTATTGTAAACTAATTTTTGTTACACCTGCTAATGCTATATAACATTACACAAGTCAATTGAACTTGAACCAAGATATTAGTTTTAAAATTAAAATTATAATATACAATATTATATTAAATCTAAAAATAGAACTTTTTGTATAACTATAGTGAAAATAGCAAAATACCATAGTGGAAATAGGCATTTCCTTTTTTTGCTTTTTTTATTTTTTTTTAAATTATCGCTTTTATTGTTCTTTTGTATTTTTTTAGTTTTTATTTTTTTGAATTTCTTTTTTAGCATTTCTCTTTTTATTTTTTAATTGAGTTTTACTAAAATGCACCTATAGAGTTTTGCACTATGTTATAAAACTATTAGAATAGCCAATCAAAATTTATGATCAGATGTAACAAAAAATTTCGTTTTTTGTTTATTTTTTTAAAAAAAACATTCATATTGCAAAATTTTGCTTATGAAACTACTTTTGAAGCTCTAATAAAAAAAGTTTCTTGCTAAATTTTGTATATATTCATGCTTTGATAAATAGGCTTCCGCATGGGCCAGGGCTACCCATAGGTACTCTAAGGGTAGTACCACTAGGGCCAGTCTTGGGCATCAAATTACAAGCTCTAGAATAGGGTAGGGCTAAGAATCACAGGCCCTTTATTATATTGGTAGGGCTTGGGTACCAGTACTACCCGGCCCATATACCCGTAGAGTAGCCCATTATACATGCACATGACTATTCACCAATTAAAACTTATATTGATTAATAATCTTTTTTTATTAATTTCGTACAAACTCGATTACTATGGGTGCAAAATTAATTACCAAAAAAAAGTTACCAAAAAATCTTTTACAACTAGTATCAATAATCATATGCAAAAAAAATTATATAGTAAACAGAAATTAGATAAAAACCTTAGAAGAATACCAAAAGAACCAAGAAAACGCTTGTAAAATACCGAAAGATAGGGTTTTGCAATTTGATTTGATTTGATTTGAAAATTACTATTAAAAATTCAAATTCAAATATTTGAATCAAATCAAATTCAAATTAGGGTCAATTTGATTTGATCAAATTCAAATTGATCCAATATTTGATTTGATTTGAATTTTAGGAGAACCCCGGACATCTCTCATATAGGTCATAACTGATCTGCACAAATTTTAAGGTTTTTGCTACCTCTAAAATCAAGTAAATTTGCTAAAAATTCAATTATTACATGAAGTTTTTATAGTAATTTGCTAAAAACTAAATTATTACATTTAGATAGTGCTTTTAGGTTCAGGTGCTCTAAAAAAATTTGTGCAGCATATAAAAATACATTTTACTGGCATATTTACTTTTATATTTCTTGAAAATTTAAGAAGAGATACTTAATTTTGGATTTTTTGATCAAAAAATCAAAAATTAAGCATCTTTTCTTAAATTTTCAAGAAATATAAAAGTAAATTTACTTGCATAATGTATTTTTATGTGCTAAATAAGTTTTATTAGAGCAAAATATTATAATCATTTAATAAAATTTTGGGTATAATATTATTTTATTAATAAAATTAAGGAATTGCTATTCGATTTTGTCACTTAAATATTTTAACTTTTAAAACCTTTTATTAATATTATCTCTATAAGTTCTTGATCAAATTTAATAAAATTTTTTTTATTTGAATTCTATGGATTCGTACAATTAAAATAAAAAAATTTTCATCAAATTTGGTCAAGAACTCGTAAAGATATCTTTGATGAAAGTTCCTGTAAACAATTTCAACGCAGCTTCTTTGCAATATGTTTTTTTGCTTTTTCAAAATAACCCAC
This sequence comes from Gigaspora rosea, assembly GCA_003550325.1. Lineage (NCBI taxonomy): Eukaryota > Fungi > Glomeromycota > Glomeromycetes > Diversisporales > Gigasporaceae > Gigaspora > Gigaspora rosea. The sequence continues at coordinate 53,717 of QKWP01000826.1, forward strand.
TGTTCGGCGATGATTTACAAGAAATTTTACTATGCTAACTAAAAAAAATTTTATAACAAGACTTATAGCGCATATCATGGACTAATAGAATCTCAAATTTCATGAAAAAATATTAAAAACTCATAAAGATATTAACGTTTTTGTAAATTTGAACGCATACGTTTTCGCAAGTTTTCCCCTAAATTCAAATGCTTCTGGAGGCACTTTCTCAAAATGAAACATACAAAATACGATTAAATAAGTTGATAGAATAGATATTCAAGAGTTTTCAGTTAAAATTTTATCAAAAACGGATTAATATTGATGAAGTTTTAATGATTTTTTCAATTTGCTTCCAGATTCGGGATTTTTTAAAATTTTCAATTTTGATCAAAACAGAAAAATCACCATCACAGGCTAGATTTTCACAAGTTCAAATGAAACAAGTTACTGCGCACTAATAAAATCAATAGAGAATAGATTAAAATTTTGCTTTCTAAAATTTCAAGTTATTTGGTTAAATATTCATTCTATAATAGCTTTTTTCATTTGGCGCAGCTTCTTTTAAAGAAGCTGCGCCAAATGAAAAAAAGCTATTATAGAATGAATATTTAACCAAATAACTTGAAATTTTAGAAAGCAAAATTTTAATCTATTCTCTATTGATTTTATTAGTGCGCAGTAACTTGTTTCATTTGAACTTGTGAAAATCTAGCCTGTGATGGTGATTTTTCTGTTTTGATCAAAATTGAAAATTTTAGAAAATCCCGAATCTGGAAGCAAATTGAAAAAATCATTAAAACTTCATCAATATTAATCCGTTTTTGATAAAATTTTAACTGAAAACTCTTGAATATCTATTCTATCAACTTATTTAATCGTATTTTGTATGTTTCATTTTGAGAAAGTGCCTCCAGAAGCATTTGAATTTAGGGGAAAACTTGCGAAAACATATGCGTTCAAATTTACAAAAACGTTAATATCTTTATGAGTTTTCAATATTTTTTCATGAAATTTGAGATTCTATTAGTCCATGATATGCGCTATAAGTCTTGTTATAAAATTTTTTTTAGTTAGCATAGTAAAATTTCTTGTAAATCATCGCCGAACAGTGGGTTATTTTGAAAAAGCAAAAAAACATATTGCAAAGAAGCTGCGTTGAAATTGTTTACAGGAACTTTCATCAAAGATATCTTTACGAGTTCTTGACCAAATTTGATGAAAATTTTTTTATTTTAATTGTACGAATCCATAGAATTCAAATAAAAAAAATTTTTATTAAATTTGATCAAGAACTTATAGAGATAATATTAACTACAATTATTATGTGAATTACTAACTAATTCACATCTCTATGCAATTGCATTACATATTTATTTGTTTATTGATATACAATCACGATCAATGATCATAATACATATGCGGGGTAAGTACCAAGTTGCTATTGATACTAAAACCCGATTACATGCTACAACTACTTTTATTTATTTTTAATTATAATTGATTATCACTTTACTCTATATAGCCATTAACAACTTGTTATATCTGGATCGATCATTATAGCGCAACTTAACTTGTTACAATAATTTTTGCAAAAATGTGGGTAAATTGCTAAAAATAAAATATAACATGCATAAAATCTTTGTAATTCGCCAAAATATTAAATTATGACCATTTTTAAAATTAACTTCAATTTGCTAAAATTTAAATTTGAACCTTAGATCAAATTTGAATCAATTTGCTAAAAAAAAAATATAACATATATCAGAGATGTCTGGGGTCCTATTTGAGGAACCCTATCGAAAGAAGTATTTGTAAAATACAAGAATATTAAAAAAAAACTTTGAACTGACAAAGTAATACAAATAAATTACTCACATATCTGACCGAATTATGTTAGATTTCTGCGAAATATCTATATGAATAAGTATTTAGAAATTATATTGTCTCATGTTCTTTCAGGTTCTAAGGCAAATATTTTATTTCTGTATAATTTATATTTGACATCATATATTTGATAGAATTCTGAATCATTTATGCGTCAATTTCTATTTTTACTTCATTTTAATAGCGCAATAGTAGGAAATTCACTAAATATCACGGCATTTCAATTGTTTACAATTGATTTCGATTGTTCTCATATTATGTAGCAACTGCATACAGCCACAAATAACCTGGTTTATGCTTCAATAATCCTAATATCAGCCCCATTTTACTAATTATTATTTCCTTTTGTAGAAGTCCATTTATTGGGACTTTTATCATTTTTTGATATGGGCAGGCTTTTTTATGAGATCTTAATGGTCTTGGGACGGTTTCTTCACAATTTTTTGGCACAGCGGATCAGGTCTTGGTTATGTTGTAAGGTCATATAGTGCAAAAAAATTCGGTAAAAATTTTGATTATAACCATATATATGTGTAAACTTGTACAAGTTTTTACAGTATGTAAGAAAATCGTAAACTTACGTAATATTTAGTGTAAAATTGCATAAGTCTTACAATATGTAAAAAAATTGTAAATTTATATAAAAATTTTTTGTAAGTTTACAATTTTCTTATGGTAGGGTTCCGCAATTTGATTTGATCTTCAAATATTTGAATAAATATTTGATTAAATTCAAATTCAAATTTGACTATATTTGATTTGATCAAATTCAAATATGGCCAAATTTGAGATTTGACAAATATTTGATTTGATTTGAAAATTACTATTAAAAATTCAAATTCAAATCAAATTCAAATTCAAATATTTGAATCAAATCAAATTCAAATCAGGGTCAATTTGATTTGATCAAATTCAAATTGATCCAATATTTGATTTGATTTGAATTTGAGGAACTCTATCTTATGGTGTATAAGAAAATTGTAAATTTATATAAAATTTTTACGTAAATTTACAATTTTTTTATAGTACGTAAGAAAATTGTAAACTTATATAAAATTTTTATATAAATTTATGATTTTCTTATAGTGCATAAAAAAAATAAAAAATAAAAAAAGGGTGTAGCGACTTAGAGAAGTTGGTAAGTTGAAGTCAAAGGTCTATAAAACTCTTTTCCGTACACCCCTGAAAATCATATAAACAACAAAATCACCACGGCAAAGAGCGTTTTTCGTACACAAACATAATTAAGGTTAAGTAAATAATAGCATCAAGCTACTGTTACCATTTCCGGACAGCAAAATCAGGCATAGAAGGACCCAAACCGCTTGTACACAACATTCTTCAACAAAATTGTTGCCAACTATGTAAGCAAAACAAGACAATGAAAACAGAAATACAGACATGCATATCTGTGCCACTCCTCATACTGCTATGGATATAGATGATGACGACAAAGACCATACTACAAAGAAAATAAAGACTACCGCTATCCCTTCGATAGAAACATCTGGGATACCTTCACCAGATAACAGTAGCGAAAAAATATAGAAAACTTGGGGAAATCCACTGAGACTCTGAATAATTCAACTATGACATCAGCGGACCTCCCGATCACAACAAACCACAAAATCTTCCCAGGACCCACATCAGCACCCATGACATTTTCCCACGACAACCCTTATATAGATCACGGGACCAACACAACAACCCAACAGACCGATCAGCTGACCTCAACACTACAAGTGCCGGACTGGGGCACCGGATCCGATGCAGTTTCCTCTGACCTAACTCCTCAGACGAACGACCAATGCTATCCAGTATTTACAGAAGCCAATTTCTTTGACTTTGACATCGCCAAGTCTAAAACACACCCACTACTCGAAAATATGCCAAACAAACAAGAGGATACTGAAATGGAAATTACATCGGACAACACTATAGAATCAAAATCGGAATCATCACATCAAACACATCAAGCAACCTTACTTTCTAAACCTACTTACAGTGCAATCGCATTCGGCAGAAGCACCACCGTCTATAACAAAGTTCCCGACAAAGAACTATATACGAATGGAAAGACCAAGTGAAGAAAAAATTAAAAGAGATACGACAAAATTTGAGAGTTGACAATTTCGACAAGGAGACCTGGCACACAGACAAAATCCTGGAAATTCTGCAATCGAAAGAAAACCTTACAGCCTTCATTAGGCATAAAATAAATACAAATCCGACTAATATCCAAATTCCAACCGCAATCAATGCAAAACTACGCCACAAAGACACAGCCTTCTTCCACTCCTTTACCCAAATAGCCTCAGCCCAAGCACCCCATCAAATAGAGTTCTCTACATTACTAAACAAAGCTATAGATTGATATAAAAGATTACACAACATACCAATAACCAATAAGACCAATAGGGACCAAATATTCTTTGGCCTACGACAAAAAATTGCAATCGACTATCTGAAGAACCTAGATTTTATAGACTTAAATGGCCATAAGATTACTAGCTGGATTTTCTATTTATGGAGCTTTGGAAAAATGGAAAAACATATCGACTTCACAACTGCTCGTACAATAGCAAAAAATATACCTGTCGAAACTATCGTTCCCCTTTCTGAACACCCAGATGACATCGATGAAAATATTCGTTCCATACTACCTTTCCAATTACCAATTATCGACCACTATGATACTCACCAAATAGTCAGCACACTTCGATTGATATTCTCATTCCAACAACTCCCTGAGACATACTTCAAACACACATGCATGCCACTTCCACCCTATCCCGCAAACTTTACTTCTGAGATAACCAACCATTTCCCTATCACAAAATACGCTGATCTCTGATCCCTCCCAGAATATTGTAGAGAACTGCGCAATTACTACACCTTTAAAGAACTCCCGCCCTCGTATTTCTCACTACCGGTAGCAGAAGTGAAACCACAACTTCCAGTTACCCCACAAAAACTAAACGATGAAATCCGATACTTATTCCTCTTTGCTGCTAAAAATGAGTCAGATTTCAAACAACATCTAGATATCCTAAAGGAATATTACCGTTTCAAGAGACTGCCTAATGATTATCTCCATCAGAAAAAACGCCTGCCAAAAGAACCAACTGATCTAAAATTAAAAGGCGAATATACTTTCGCACTAATAGACCGTACTACTGTAAAAAACTTCATCTCAGAAGTAATAGATGAATACCACATTCCTGAACCACTACCTAGTGCGTATACTGAAATCAACTTCACAAACAAGCCTAAACTCCCCTGGGACTTCAGGAAAATCAAAGAAGTAGAACTTAATATATCTATCACAAGCTCCAAGGAACTAGTCATGACTGCAAGGAAGCTGCGGAAATTTTATTTCTTTCAACAACTCCCACAAACTTGGTTAAAAATTTCTGTAAGAGAACAAAACCAACCTGTGAACCCCAACAAAAGACCAAGATTACCAAATGACCTCAAAACTCTTAAAAAAACTATTGAAAAAACACTACCCACCTTATCCATTGACCTACTGATATCTAACTATGAAAAGATCATTCCTACTATCAATGCACTCCGCGAAAAGTTCGACTTTAAAGATACTCACCATACTTATTCCAACTACTCGAACAGCCAAAACCGGATTGGGACCTCTATAATTACGATGATGTCTGAACAAGGAAATGAAACACAACTAACGGCACAACTGTCGGAACATGAAAGAAAAATTATAAAACTTGATGAAATCAACAACAATATTAGAATCTCTACTCATAATATTTGCGGAATATCACAACCACTCAAAATACAAAACTGAATCGAATACTGTGCAAAATCTAATCTTCATATCATAGCTATTACTGAAACTAAACTCACTGATAACAAAACAAAAAAATCTCTCTACCCCCTATACCATATATACTCTTCAAACTTTATACCATATACCCCCAACAGAGAGACACCAGCCTAGGCAACGCAATTATGGTCTACAATGAACTACAATCTTACATACATAACATTAAAACCCTACTAGGATCCACAATTTACATCGATTTCTACTTCCCTTCTAACAAAACTCGTATCATCTCCACTTATATACTATCACAAGCAAGCTACCCAGAGCTATACAAAAAAACCCAAGAAAAAGTCTTCGCTTGGTTTCTAGAAGCGAAGAATAAAAACTGGAACGTTATCATCCTAGGTGATTTCAACGCGAACCAAGACCGAGACAAAAAATTCCAACTCTTTCAAAACCTCAACTCCGCCAATGCTACTAGCCTACTTTCATTTCACAACATAATGGACCCACCTGGATCGGCCCTAATACAACTAGTCAGATCGATAACATATGGTGCAACTCCGAAATCCTCTTAGATATGGAAGAAGTAGAATTAATTGACGCCACTTACATCACAGATAGCGATCACTGAATTATTACTACATCTTGGAATATAAACATCTCAAAACAAAGAACCATTAGAAACAAGAAAAAAAAAGAGAAAGATATACTACTACGAAAAGATGACCAAAGAAAACTGGAAGGAATTTACTTCAGAAGTAGACATCTGCGACTGGAACGTCACTACCAAAGAAACATGGAACACAACTATATTAAACAAGACATAGAACAAAAGGGCCACCAAGATAAAACAAATAATTAACAACCACATACCCTTCTCATTCAAATCCCCAAACCCTTTTACGCCTTTTCTTTGAAGACTACTCACCTCCATCTCGCGTTAAAATTTATGAATAAATGTCTTAGACGACTAACAAATGCATCATCTCCTCTCACAGTTGACACAATAGACTCTTGCAACAAATTTTTGACAAATGCTACCAAACTAGCTGCACTAGACATTGAACTCCTTACTCCAGCTGATATCACTTCCACACTCATACAAACTATCATTAATCTCAAACAAATCAAACACACCATATGGGCAGCTAGAAATCTAAAAAAACTTCAAGAACAAAATAATCGTATAAACTTCTATATAAACCGGCGATACGATAACTTTAAGAATAATACTAGTTGAATGCTAGATAGCATTCTACAACGAAGATCAGAGCCAGTTAAAACTGACAAAATTATTCTCTCTGACCAAGTTATTACAGAAAAAACAGAAATCAAAGAACACATTAGGAGACACTTTAAACTGTGGACCAAAGCCAATCCTCAAAATACAGACTAGCAAGCAGAATGAAAAGAAATTTATCATCCTATAAAAAAAATCAACTCCACAATTTACGAACCAGTCACTAAACCTATTACAATGGATGAACTCCGACAAACCATATCGCAAACCCCAAAAAATAAAGCGAATGGTCCCATATCTATCTCAAATGAGATTCTACAAAACCTCTCCATCTCAGCTCTGGAAATACTTCTCAATATCTTCAACAACTACCTAAAACTCAACTGTATACCCAACCAGTAGTTACAAGCAAACATATGGCCTATCCCTAAAAGAAAAAATACAATTACGACCTGAGCACTACAAGGCTAATAACCCTAATAGACCATATACGGAAACTATTTACAAAGATCTTAAATAATAGATTAACTACAATAATAATGCACTACGAGGTCCTCTCCCCCATAAACTTTGCAGCATTCCCCCACCAGTCCACAGTACAGCCAGTCACGCAATTCATACAAATGATCGAAGATGCCAATACAAATGGAAAAGAAATCTGGGCATTATCGCAAGATATGTCCAAGGCCTTCGACTCCGTCAACATAGCAACTTTAAAAAAGGCTCTACACCGAATAAAAATTCCTCTGCTAATAATAGAACTCCTAACCTACCTTCTCTCATACCAAACTAACTGTGTAATTACAGACCTAGGATTCACAAAACTATATCCAGTACAAGAGGGTATTGACCAAGGAGAGACTTTCTTCCCTTTCCTCTGGAAAATATACTACGACCCTCTAATCTCAACTATACAACAATGCTATACCGGCTATACCAGTACAATCCCTACCTCACCACCTAAGGAAGTTAATACCTCAATCATGGCCTATATAGATGACTCCCTGTGGGTCGCTCCCAATAAGAAAATACTAATGGATATACTAGCCACTGCAACTAGTTTTTACAAGCTCAATAACATCTGAGTCAACCCTGAGAAATCATTCCTTATCACAAACTCACTACATATACCCTCACATCCTTTAATTACCTTTGACAATACTGAAATAACGGCTTTACCACATAATACTCCTTTAAAATATCTCAGGACCTAGTACACAGCCAATGGAAAGCACACCCACATTCAAAAATTAATTATCCACGAAATTACTACCAATCTAAAGAAACTAAAATTTGCCAAAATCACAGAGAAACAAGCGATATATATAATCAATCATGTCATAACTCCCCGTTTACAATATCGACTTCTCTCATCATATTTAAACCCCACACAAATGAAAACCATAAAAAGAACTTACCTCAACACCGTAAAACAGAAAGGGAAACTAGCAAGGGGAGTGCCTAACTCATTCCTCTTCTGCACTGGAATATACGCCCTATGTGATCTAGAACAAGCCCAACTCTCAACCTTAACCTCCACTCTAATCAAGGGATTAAACCACTCCCACTTCGATAAATTATACTTAAAACTCAGATTACAACAATTACAAGACTCTACTATATCAAATATCTCAATTCTAGAAGAAGAACCTGTCTTTCCTACATCACAGTTCCGTACCTACACCACATAGGCTGTACTTGCGCTATATAAACTACATCTAAAACTGGTCTGACCCCTAAACAACTGGCCCATCACATCAAATATAATGGGAACTACCATCAACAACATTCTATCAAACCACCCTAAAGGAATCTACTATAAAGAGAAACCCAATAAACACAATATAAGTTGTATAGAGCAGTTCCTAAACTAGAAAAATGACAGGTTCCTAAACTGGCAAAACTTCTAACACAACATAAAAAAGATTATTAGAGGGAGGACCCCGAAATGGTTCTACCAAATACACAAACTCATCACATCCATGACAACACCCTCTTTTAAATTAATAAACCCTAACCCCTTCACAACTCCACCGTGGATCCCAATCAACAAAGAATAGATAATCACAAGGGACAAGCAAATCGCAAAAATATTCAACCCCTACTCAACCAACTACAAAGGAAAACACTACGTCTATTCAAACCTATCAGGCCGACTAGAACCATGCACAGAGTGCAAGTTTAAAGATAGAAAAAACAAAACGAAACACTGTTATATTACACTAAATAATCATCAGATATATAACATACTAGTCAGCTATAAACGCATAATATACACTGACTTAACCGACGTCCATAGGGCACTATCATCCAACCTACTCCAAACACCCTGTAACACACAACCCGAACCAATACCATCTAGACCCTTATCCTTATTCGAAAGCCCTTCAACTTCCCTATAGGAATCATTAACATCTACAAATTTTAAAAAAAAGAAAATATTCATACAGCTATCTACCAGAACAGAAAAAATAGCTGAAATAAAGAAACATATGGCAATATGCAAAATAAACACCAGAAAAGACCCTCTACACTGTTACAACCTACACTGGCCATCCAAAATGAACGCATTAATTTCACTCCTGACTTTCATTATCACAACAATGACTCCACGGCAAAAATAAATATTATTACCAACAACACACCACTACTACAGACAATCGAACATATAACCAGTCTCCAATACTTCGAACAACAATAATTAGATGGAACTCCCTTCCCCTTTATACACAAACACTATTCTCACTACTCATCGATAGAGAAATCACTGTGACCTTTGATAAAGACCTAATAATTAATAATCCATCTTTACCCTTCCCGCTAGATCTAACACCACACAAATTCACTTATAACAGATACACCCCACTACTAATAAACACCCCTTGTATACAACCTATAAAAACAATACTAAAACAACCCCATTAGATTACAAACGATCTAAAATGGCATAATCAACAGAGGATATCCTTATGGGACCAATACCTAACTAATGCTATAATCCAATGGGACCATACTCCGAACTCTCTCTCATACAATGACAAACCAAAAGGCCTATATACCAACCTATCCGCATCCAATCTAAAAAACTTCAAGGTAAAATACTGGCTGAAGAACTTCTAACCCATCTTCTCCTCCATCTCCAAAATCAATCGAAATACCCAAATCACCTATGTCCAAGATGTTACTCAGCCTCTGAAGATGTATCACACCTACTAACTTGCATTAGTAACCCGTTTAATTTTAATACAGAACTGAGGATAATTCTCATCAAAACCACTACTAAACTTGAGTTACCCCTATACAACGTAGATGGATTCATCAACTTATATATATACCTCCACATACAACAACGACTTCCCATAGGCTTCATCACTAACCTTACCCTGGCACCCTTCAACACCAAACTCCTACAAACAAGACATATATACACCTCTGATCCATCATACCATAACTGAATTCATATACAAAGAAATTTGGCTTCCCTCCCGAATGTCACGACATAATAAAGCAGTTCCTTGCCCTTCACTGCTCACGATACCAATCTTGACACCAACTAAACCCCTTGCTCCCCTATACATTCAGAAAAAAATTCAACTCTCTATAATACTAGGACACTCATTCCTATACAAATTACTCAAAAGCTAGAGATCTACAACCATTCTAGTAAAGAATTGGTCGAGAGTATAGCTGCAAACATTTGAAAGGTCTAAGGTAGTGACGTCACTACGTCACTCTTACGTCATATAAAATTGAGGTAGTGACGTCAATACGTCACTCTACACCCCCTGCCTTTTGTTAATTGATGTTCTAATGTTTGCGACTCTAGTTGAGAGTAAACTAGCTTTTACCTCCAC
>QKWP01000826.1:85416-130744 GCA_003550325.1 Gigaspora rosea
GCACTTTACAAGAAATCCAATGACTTTTCGCCACTTTGCGCAGCTCTTCGAAACTTTGCAAGAACATACAATTGCTTTCTCTAGCAATTTGTAAATTTTCAAGAACGCCTCTTTACATTAGAGAAATAGAGATTTGGGATTTATTTTTTTATTCAGTTTGCTTACATTCTGTTTTTTTGTTTGTTTTCTTTTTACTTATTTCTTTAATTTTTATTTTTTTATTTATTTCGGCACATTTCGAAAACCTTTGACAACTTCTAAATTGCAAGAAACGAACTCTTACTTTAGGGAAATAGGGATTTGGGTCTTCGCTTTTTTTATTTAGTTTGCTTATATTTTTGTTTTTTTGGTTGTTTTTCTTTTTTTTTTACTTATTTTTTTAATTTTTTTTTATTTATTCCTGACTTTCTTTGGAACTTTGCAAGAAACAATCTGACTTTTCTGGTACTTTAAAAGAACACCAACTCTAACTTCTCCGGCACTTTGCAAGAACAAACTGAATTTTTCCGGGAATACCAACACTTTTGAGAAGTGGTTTTTTTTTTATTTTTTCACTTTTTTACTATTTTTAGGAAGTATTTAAAAAGAAGAGCAAAACGAAGATAATAGCGAAAACAAAAGAATAGCTGAAACGGAACGATAGTTAAAACAAAGAAGCAAAATAATAGCTAACTAGAGTGAGTGAAAATAAGCAAGTAGGGCTAGTTTTTTATGGGATTATATGCGAAGAAGTGCGAAAGTATTTTAAATACTGTTTTTTTTCATTTTTGGTTTTGTTTTTTCAATTTTTTTTTGGTTTCATTTTTTTCATCGTTTTTTTTCATTTTTTTTTGTATAATATATGTATAATAATATATAATAAAATATAATATTGAATAAATATGTATATTTAATTTAAAATAAATTTAAAATATATAATATATAATAATAAATAAAAAATATAAAATTTTATATTAAAATGCAAAACAATACGAAAACCTGTGAAAACGATCAAAAATTTGCAAAAGCGTGATAATGTGAATATATATATCGTTTATTTATTTTTTTAAAAAAATTTTAAAATTTGCGAAATATTGCGATAATATGCAAAAAATTACCTCCTGCAACCCCGGAAGGAATAATTAGGTACAAATTAGGTACAAATTAGGTACGGGATTGCATTGTTTTTATTTGCTCTATTTCGCAATATTTCGCAATACATTTCGAAATATTTCGAAATTTCTTTCGAAATCTTTCAAAAGAAATGCATACTGAAATCTTTCGAAAGATTGCGATTCTTTCGAAAGATTTCGCGTCAATCGCAATTCTTTCGAAAGATTTCGGCATGCAATTTCTTTCGAAAGATTTCGTATATTTATTTTGCTAATGTTGTAATCATTAGAATGAGGAAAGTAGTACAAATAGGTGAAAATTAATAGTATTCAAAGGTTAGATGATCAGAAATTATAGAAAATAGGTATAAAAAGGTAGTGCTTTAGCATATATAATTATGAATATAATAGTGTAACAAGAACTAATACAATTTGAATTAAAAATCACAAATTTTGTTAGAAAGTGTCAAGCACCCATTTAATTCATTTTGTATCGCTTTATTTACTACAATTTAGATTCGAGCAAATTGATTTATGTAAATGCAATTTGATCATAAATTTTTAAATAATTTCATGATTTAAACATAATAATTATTCTAGCTAAGTCAATCTAGCAAACAAGTTCAAAAAACTATGTTAGATCCTTTGAATATTCGAGTATCTATTTAGATAATTACCATTTCTTATTACTGCATTACGAAATCTGGTTATGAGTACTCGAAGTTCCAAATCTGAGGTTACTTTATTTTTAAAGATTAGAATTTGCACAGAATTCTGTTTTTGGTGCAATTCTGTTTGCTCGGCAGAAAAAAAACAGAACTCTAGCTGAATAATGCATATTGAAAAATCATAAGTAGTTCATTTATTCGAAGCACCAAATTGGAAGGCTAAAAGTAATAAATAAATGGTTAGTGGTATACAAAATCAAATAATAATACGCGTATTATATAATGGAAAATTTTAAAATTAATATTAAAAAGAGTGCCAGGATGTAGGTGAGATTTTCTGGGTCATGTGCACAATCAATCTCTGATCTGGGTCAGATCCCGTGATTACCTATTACATGGATTAACAAATACCGGTAAGTACACTTTTTTCTTTTTTAATTTACAGCCTTTTTTTTTATTTCTTATCCCTTAAATTGTAACACAGGCAAATTTGCCTGCGTATTTTAAAATTTTTAATAAAATTTTAAATATTGATTTTAGTCATATCTTTTCTAAGTAAAAAATATTCTTTGAGTTTTGTTTTAGTAACTTTGTTATAAATTTTTTTTAAAATCATTAGAAAACTTTAATATAATAAATGTTTAAAGTTCTTGTATTGGCATTTTTACTATTAAAATTTTTCTTTAGATTTTTTCAAATTTTATATGTTCCCGTCTATAAAAAAAATCTTTACTTCTAATACAAGTCTTAATTTTTACAAGTAAATCATTAAAGTTGCAATAATGAAAGTTGTCATCCTTTATATAAACTACAATATTGTCTTAAGAACTATAGTTCTAAAACTAAAACTAAATAAGATCGCAGAAAAATTGTAATAAAATTTTTTAAAAAAATTTTTTCTTAAAATTATCTATTTTCAGCTTATATGTAACTATAATTTATTTTCTTATAATATAAAAACTAATTTTGCAAAAAAGTAATCCTTATTTTCAAATATAATTGTACAAAGTTTTATTTAATTATTTTAGCATTTTAAAAAAGTAAATCAGAGCTAAAAAAGTGCAAAAACGCAGGCAAATTTGCCTGTGTTCTACTACAATCTAAGGGATAACGTCGCTGTTTATCATTGGTGTTGTCGTAGTTGGTACCTCTTTTCATCATCGTCGTTGTTGGTTTGGTGTTACTATTGTTGTCGTAGGTAAGGTGTGGATATCATTGGTAAGGCATCGCTTTTGCCAGTGCAATGTCGTCGTTTCAGTTTACTTTTTTTTTTCTTCTATTGTAGTTTTGTTGCGTCTTTAAGTTTTTTCTACTGTCGTTTATTTGTAGTGTTTCGCCATTGGTATCATTATCTTGTTACGTCGTCTTAATATTTCGCTAGGTGTTATAACTAGTAGAGTCATCTATGGCGCTGTAAATAATATTGTAATGGGTCAAAATTAGGAAATAGAGTACAATGGTTAGTGTTAGATAATAAAATTAGGGATAGAGTTAGATAGTATTAGGGTAGAGGTTAAAGCAAATAGTATTAAAGTTAGTATTAGTGCATGTTTTGGATAAAATAATGTAAATAAAAATAATTGTAAAATAAAAAATATATATACAAACCTGAATCGATTTGTAATTGGATTTCTTTTATAGATAAAGTAGGTTCTAAAATAAAAAAATAATTTAAAATCAACCAAGTAAAATAATTTAAAAATAAATAAAATAATTTCAAATAAATAATAATGTAAGATTAAATTAAAATGAATTATTAAAGAAAAAAATAAAAAAAATAATTAAATTAAACCGAATTCAAAAAAAAAATAATTTTTAAAATTAAATAAAAAGAAAAAAATAATTAATTTAAAAAGTAAAATTAAAAACAAATTAAAATAAAAAATAAAAAAAAAACAAATAAACAGAATTAAAATGAATTAAAAAAAAAAATAGAAAAAATATTTAAAAAAATAAATAAAAAAAGAAAAAAAAATAAATACCATAATTAGGGTTCCGAAGTTTGATCTGGGTTTGATTTGAGTTTGATCAAACCCCAAATCAAACCAAACTCAAACTATAAATTTTATAAAGTTTGAGATCAAACCCAAATTCAAATAAAAAATAATCAAATTCAAACCAAACCCAAATACTATACCAAGTTTGATTTGAGTTTGATTTGAAGTTTGCAAACTAGTTTGAGTTTGAATAACATTATATATTTTTATATTTTAAACAAGTTACTTAATTGATAATCCACCTGTCAACTGGAGAATGATCATAGACGAAATGTGGTGTGCCTCTATTTAAAACTTTTTTTCCTACTAAGTTAATGGTACTTGTCAACTAATTGAAAGTTGTAGAGCTTGTCAAGACACATCTAACGGTAGTTAGATCATCCAAATCGGCCCAGTGGATGGCAATATATCGTCGAAAAACGATTGGCTAACTAAACAAAAATCCGTGACAGAGATTACATATGAAAATCACTATAGGCGAAATGTGGTGTGCTTCCATATAAAACTTTTTTCTTACTAAGTTAACGATATATGCACACTAATTAAAAGTTGTAGACTCGTCGAGACGCATCTAACAGTGGTTAGATCATCCAAATCGGTCCAGTGAATGGCGAGATATTGTTGAAAAACAATTGGTTAACTATATAAAATCTCATGTGTAAACAATGTTTACATAGAGATCTTATATAGTCGAGTCAGCCAATCGTTTTCAACGATATCACGCCATCCATTAGGCCAATTTGGATGATCTAACCACCGTTAAATGCGTCACGACGAGCTCTACAACTTTCAATTAGTAGCCATTTATCGTTTACTTAGTAAGAAAAAAAGTTTTAAATAGAAGCACACCACATTTTGCCTATAGTGATTTTCATATGTAATCTCCGTCATGGATTTTTATATAGTTGCCCAATCGTTTTTCACCGATATCTTGCCATCCACTGGGCCGATCTGGATAATTTAACCACCATAAGATGCGTCTCGACAAGCTCTACAACTTTCAATTAGTAGACATGTATCGTTAACTTAGTAAGAAAAAAATTGTAGGTGGAGGCACACCACATCTCGCCTATAGGATCACTCTCCAGTTTCAGTTGACAGGCGGATTATCAATTAAAATATAAAAATATATTTATATTATTTAAACTCAAACTAGTTTGCAAACTTCAACTCAAATTCAAACCAAACTCAAATTTAACTAAAAAGTTTGCTTCAAATCAAACTCAAATATTTTTTTTAATTATAGTTTAAGTTTGAGTTTGACTTCAAATCAAATCAAACCCAAATCTAACCTAAAGTTTGATTTGATCCGGGTTTGTAGGAACCCTAACTATAATAAAATAAAAAAAAATAAAAAACAATTAAAAAAAATTAAAACGATTAATTAAATAAAAAATGATTAATTAATAAATAAAAAACGATTAATTAACTGATAAAGAAAGTGAAAATAAATCCTGGAACTATGTTGGTGCTAGATTTACACCTACCAAAGAAAAACAAAGTAAGTTTGATATCAATATACCTACTGTGCAATAATAGGGAGTTAAACCGACAAACACAGGAAAAGGCGACTGAACTAATGAAAAAAGCAAAACAAAAAGGATACGAACTGATCATGAACGGCGACTTTAACATAAACAGAAAGAAAGCAAAGAACAGCAAAAAAAAGTAAATATTCAAATGGATGGAGACACATAATATGTACAGCGCCTTAGAATACTATGGAATAAATACACCAATGTGTAAAAATGAACAAAATAGTCAAATAGACGATATATGGACATCAAGAGTTATAATAGGCAACTGTATATCGCCAGAAATTGAAGACTGCGAGGACAGCACGAAAAGCGATTACAAAATAATAACAATGAAATAGAAGTGTAAAATAGAAGTTAGTACACGAAGAAGAAAACAAAAAAGTAAATAGATGTACAAGTACAAAAAAATAGACAAAGAAAGTTGGAAAGAATTTGCACAGGCGGTAGAACATAGAATAGATGAAATTGAAAATAGATCCACAGAGAATGAAGAAGAATTAGATAAAAGGTGAAATAGATTTATAAACAAACTGGTCAATTAATAAAAACAATGATACCAAGAACGAAAATTACACTAAGAGAATTTTACGCCTTTTCTAAAACCTCAACAAAACTATATACTGCTTTGAAAACAATTAACAAAGTTATAAAAACAATAAAAAAAGATGAAGTGGAAAAATCAATCCCAGAATTAAACAGACAGATAAGGGGTGTGCCATTTATTACATAATAATTTTTACTTAATAACCACCTCTACCCATGTATGGTGTGATCATTTTATCTAATTCTGATTAATTAATATAATATATAGACGTGATTACTACTTCTGATCATATATCTATAGTAAAAATTACGTAATAAATGCATGCCCTAAGAAAGATTAACGAATTAGCAGAAGTTACATGGGGTGATAGATGTAAAGGAAGGATCAAAGGAAGCTATGCTAAGCAGACTAAGAGAATATCAGAAGACAATATATGGGGTGGAGTCAATAGAAATGTGATAAATTTATTAGATAGATTTGTCCCATTTCTATTGACTTTACTCCATATGTTGCAAGAAAAACAGAAAATGATCTGGAGTTCAGAAAGAAAATCAACAAGAACATAGAAAGAAGGTTGAATAATATGAAAGAAAATACAACAAAGATGATAGACAGTGTGTTGAAGAGGTACATAGAGAAAGTAGAGATAACTAACGTAATTACGAAAGACAAAGAAATAAAAACGAAGAATAAAGAAATAAAAGATGAGATAAGAAAGCATTTCAAAGAATGGACAAAAAGAAATCCACCGAACATGATACTGTGAAAGCAATGGGAAAGAAGTATGCTCTGAAAAAAGAAATTAGCGAGAACTAGTATAAGAAGGTAATAGAGGAAATATTAGAGGCACAAGTAGAAGAAGTTATACAAATCGCACCAATAGAAAAAGCAACAGGACCAACGGAACTAGCAAATGAAGTGTGAAAACACCTGGGAAAAAAGACAATAAATTTCATAACAAAATTATTCAACAATTGCTTAAAACAAGGGAAAGTATGGAAGGAATGAAAGAAAAGTGCAATATATCCAATATCGAAGAACAGCGAATTGAACCAGACTAGACCAATAACATTGATAGAACATACCAGGAAGTTGTTCACTAAAATCTTAGTACAAAGACTAAGCGAAGTTATAAATAGATACGAGATATTAAATAAGAACAATAATATGGCTTTACTGAATACATTCACGATGTTACCAATAAATATAATAACACAAATACTAGAAGACGCACATGTAAATAAAAAAGAGGTGTGGATGTTATCCCAAGATATGTTGAAAGCATATAACACTGTACATATTCCTATATTAAAATTGTTAATGAGGAGAATAAAAATACGGATCCAATGATCAAAACTATAATTGATATATTTGAAGGCAGAAGGAACTATGTCATAACAAGCCAAGGAAATACAGAAGATTATAAAGTACAAGACAAAGTAGATCAGGGGGAACCAATATCGCCACTTCTGTGAAGCTACAATCCCTTGATAACTACAATAGCTAAAGAATTCAAAGGATACGAACTAAAAACAGAATATGAGGGATTAAGAACGTAAGAACAAACTTCTTAATGATAATGTACATGGATGATACCTTGTAGGTGGCCGAAAGCAAAGAAGACTAAAAGAAATATTGAATAAAGCAGAGTCGTATTATCACTTACTAGGAATAAAAATAAACACAGGAAAATCAGTGCTCGCAGCTAAAACAAAAGAAAAAGAAATAAAGATTGAATATAACAATCAAACGATAGTAGAGGTAAAGAAGAAAGAAATATTCAGACTGTTAGGATATTGGTTCACAATAGATAATAACCACAGGACGACTCAGAAGAAGATAAGAGAGGAAGCAATACAAGCAATTAAAAGAATAAGAAATGCAAGATTAACTGAAAAACAAGCGGTGTATATAATAAATGCGATAATCTTAACAAGAATAGCATATTGTGTACAAAATACTAGAATGAACGCAAAGTGGTGCGACCTATTGACAATGTATATACCTCGTTAGTAAACAAAAGGCAGGTATGGCAAGAGTGGTACCGAACGCAATGATACACCATAACCAACTATACAGATTGAAAAGAATAGAAGACATAATGGATCAACAGCATATCATGATAATGATGAGAACTTTGAATCACAAAGATTTTAATAATTTGACAATTAAAGTTAGATTACAAAGTATACAAAATAATGCTACAAGATCTTCATCGATCCTAGAGAACACTGACATAATACTAATACCAAGAAAAAGGGTGACTACAACAGCAAAAATAATAAAAGCAATTACGAAAATGGAAATAAAGATTACAAAACACAAAGACAATTAATGGCCAGTGCTGAAAATATAAGCGGAAATTCGGTTAACAAGATTCTACAAAACTCAACAATGGGAAGTAAGATCAAAGAAACAATGAATAGAATAGGTGTATACGTAATAGGACAGTTAATAAAAAACGATAGAGGAGAAGTCCTGGAGTGGAAACAAATAGCGCAAAACACAATGAAGATACAAAGAGGAAGAAAACCCAACTAGTGGGGAAAGATAAAAGAAGAAGTAAAAGTCTGAATAGAAACAAATAAAGAAAAGATAAAGAATTACAAAAGAAGACAAGAACAAGAAATACAAAAGAAAATGTGGATAATAGACACAAGAGGGAGAATAGGAAAAGTAACGTCGTAGAGAAAGAAAACATACAAATAGTTCTCTAGATCAGAGTAAAAGAATCAAACAAAATTAAGAAATACTAAGGATGCCAACACAAGAATATAGAGAAAAGAAAACATTAATAAAAATAAGAAGAGGCACAGAAGAACGAATAATAGTGGACATTAACAAAGAAATTAGAGGTGATTTGAACGATATAATAGAAAGAGTACAAACAAAGAAAAAAGAACAAAGAAAGGAAGAAGACCCTCGCAAGACAGAAACAAGAACAGAAAGACAATACAGACAAATAAAAGAAATACTTCCGAATGGACAGTTAGCAGAAAAGATAATAAAAATAGCCCAAATAATTAAAAACAAGAAAGAACAAGTTATACGATCAAAATAGAAATTAATAACAAAACAAAAAACTATAGAATAACCACGGAAGCAAGGATCAAGATCAAAGAAATTGAGCAAGAACTATAGTCGACTCCTGCAATAGTCACATCGTATAATCAGAAAATTTATGTGACTATTGTGAATGTGTGACTAATATGAAAAAATAAGATCATGCAGTTATAAGTTTATATTTAATACTGTTAAGCGAAATCTATAAGTAAAAATTAAATTTTCACTATAGACAAACATAGACACTTTTTACAGTTATAACCAAGGGCCCGAAATTAAAAATAAATCGCCTAGCCTTTATTTATAATAAAAAATAAATATCTTACATAAGTAATTTTTGACTATAATTTTATACTTATAAAATGATAATAAGCATTGACAATAAATAACTGCTTTATGTTTATACTTTAATTCCACTTTAATAACAGAATTAAAGGTAATTAGATGTGTTCACGGATTATTAAATGTTCAAGAGTGCTTTGTTTCATGAATTTGGTGGAAGCTCTATGCGTCCGAGAAAGGAAATTATAAAAAAAAGTCTCATCGTTTTCTTTAATAAAACTATCGATAAAGGTAAGAAGTTGGTTGAGGCTGCTTGTGGCTTCTGCAAAGGTAATTTTAGGTTCTTCATCTACTTGTTTATCGGACTTATTGTTATTAACAACTGGATTTTAACAAATTCTATGATTCGTTCATCATCTAAAACTTCTTCAGTCTCAATAGGTTCATTATCGTCAAGATAGTCTTGGGTAAGTTGTTGAAGGTTGGTGTCTTTAGTTAGGTCAATAACTTCTTGAGCCTCATTGTTGAGCTGTAATAATTTCAGGAATTTGAATGATTTGGGCTTCAGGGTCTTCGTTAGGTGCTAGCTCTAATCCTGGAAAAACTTTAACAAGATGTTGCTGAGGTAAGATTCCAGTGTGGCGCCAACAATTTTTTAAAGTTTCTGTGCTTATGGCTTCCCATGCAGCTTTCACTAACCGTATTGCCTAAAGATAAATTAATAATAATTAATTTATTCTCTTGCCTATTCTTACATACCGGGTGTTTAAAAAGTCTCTAGACAAGACTTTTTTGTTAATCACTTTGATTAACTAAAATATTATGTTTTTTATATCATAGTAAAAAAAGATCTTTAAAAACGTAATTTGCAAAAAGATTCTACAGTATATAGAAACTTTTCTAACACTCGGTATGAAAATAATTGGCATAGAAAATGTCTAATGCCTCAAAACCTAAAAAGTATTTTGAAAAAAATTTTAAAATTTCATATTAAAATAGGTCAAAATTTAAGCATCAGTCATTTTCTGCAATATTGATTAATAATCGCCAACTCAACCTGAAGTATATCTATCTTGCTTGGTTCCTCAACACCTCTATCAAAGTCATGAATTACTTGTTTAATATAAAGATGCTTATAATGTGCTTTAAAAGCATTAATAATTCCAGCGTCCATTGGCTGCAGATGAGCAGTCGTATTGGGAGGAAGAAAATGTACACAAATATTTGGATAATCTTCAAGATTATCAACTTTATGAGAAGTGGCATTATCGACAAGTAATAGAATCCTACGTTCTTGAATTCAGAATACAGCCTGAAGATTGTTAAGAAATTTCTAAAAAATAATAATAATAATAATAAATAATAACTAGTGATTCTAAATAAAGAAAAATCAAACAATATTAAATCTTAAAAATATTTTGACATATCCACACTTTTTCATTATAATCATAATCGACAGGAAGTTGGTTATGTGGTATAATTCCTTCATGGCAAAATGCTAATGGCATACGGGACTTGTTTATGACCAGAGGTTTGATTTTCTCAGTGCCATCTGCATTGGACATACAAACAACAGTAATTCTTGACTTATTCTTTTTTTTACCCTTTCGTACAGATGTTAGGAGTGATATGTCAGGTTCCATGCGATAAAACAGACCATATTCATCTGTATTAAAAATGTCTTTTGGTTCATATAACTTTAAGACATCCTTTAGCTCTTCACGAAATTGTAGTAAAAATTCCACTGGGGCACTCTCTGCTAGTGAATTGACCTGTCTAAAAAATCTTCACCCGGGTCACCCAATGGGTAGACAATGTGCCACCCGGGTGGAAACAGGTCAGTCCAAAAAAAGGCACCACCTGGGTCACCCGACAGGTGACCTGATGGGTAACCCGTCGGGTCACCTGGGTCAATTAAAAAAATCTCAGGAGGTTAATATGACTAGTGATTTGACCCAGATGGGTTAACCTATAATTGGTGGTAGAATTAATTTTACAAATTAATACGGTTACGGCATTGCCGTATTTTTTGCCGTAATTGCTGTGAGCTGTAAAGCCGTAATGCCGTAATGCTGTAAAGTCATAATGCTATAAAGTCGTAATGCCGTAATGCTGTAATGCAAAAATACTATCTGCTATAATACTATTATTAAAATTCTGTACTGCATTATGATTTCTTTAAATGATTACTATTAAATATTTTTCGAATTTGACTTCACAAAGTTGCACTAATTTGTATCGGGTCTCTGTCCATGGGTGACTCGTGGGTTGACCCACGGGTCACCTGTGGGTCAACCCATGGGTCACCCACAGGTTGACCCACTCGTTCTCACCCAGGCTGTTACAACTTGACCCGGGTCACCCACCCACCCGCGGGTGACCCGGGTGATACCCACCCAGGTCAAAACACTACTTTCTGCTTCTCCATGAATTCGATAGTTTCAGATTCCCATTCTAGCTTTAAATCATGAAAGCCATCCCTCAGATGCTTTAAACTCACTTTTTGGAACTTCCAACAATGCTACAAACTCGAGAGCCTTTTGGCGAATTACTTCTCCTATAAGAAAAAGTTGTTTTTGTTCAATGGTACCAATCCACATTCCAAAAGCTTGTTCGATTTGAGGAAATTTAGGACCAGTTGTTTTAAGTGCATTTGCATTTTTTGAAACTTCACGAATATTAGACTATTGTTTTTGCTTGAGAATCTTAGATACTGTGCTTCGATCGCATTGAAATTCTGCAGCAATTTCCTCATCTCGTAGATTAGGGATTTCTTTTTTTTTTCTTGAATTTGTTTTTTTTGTATGGCCGTAAGTCTGGTACGGCTTTTACTGATCAATTTTTCTTTTTTATCATTTGGCATTATGAATTTTTTAGAAAAAAAAATACAGCCAATGCATAAAAAAAAATAATGCAATTTTTATCGCTAAGTTTAATAAAAAAAAAAAGCGACTATAGTTGCTATGGTAAGTACAGTATTCAAAATAAAATCATCATTGTTAAATATTCAACAACAACCAGAATTAGTGGGAAAAAAACATAACTTGTATATATAATTTAACCAAACGGATCTATATATCAATATAATTTTAACGACAGTTAATTATTGTACATATGTATGTACATACATTCAATATCATACATATATACGTACATATATAGGTGCTTTAAGAATTTATTTCAAGTTGGCGAAAGGTCAACTAGTCAAAAGAATGGATTAACAAAAATATGCTTGTATGATAGACATTCTAGTTAAATTCGGAAATGCCGTTATTAATTAACTGCTTATTTCAGATTTATGATGTAATTACTAAATATGCATGCAATGCTTTTAAGGTTACACATACTTTGAGTGATCATAGCGAGTGAATTTATTAAAAGTACACTATATGTTAAATCGAAGATTTTATATGTTAGTAACTATTATGAAAGTTAATATTAGATGTGACAATTGCAGACAAATTTTATTATAAAAAATTTTATATCAGAAAAATTATATGATTATAGCGCGATTGTGACAAAAACGGGTGTGACTATTGCGGGAGTCGACTGTAGTAATAAAACTGGAAATATGGCCAACAACGAAAAAACAGGAAATATGGTACAGGTAACCCTCGTTAATATCAACCCATTTGGATCAGGTAATTAGGTTGATATATATGGGAGTTGATAACATAGATGGATGGAAAAAAAAAGTAACAGTTATAGCACGTACGTACGTGCGTGAATAGCAAGGGACATAATATGCAGCTATATGCACATGTGACCATACGATATTTCCTCTCCCTAAATGCATGTCTCAATGCTGGTCCCGACAATGAGCACTTAGGGGTCTAACTATAAATATAAATTTCTAGCAAGTTCCTATATAAATACAAATTTCGCGGCATTATTCAATAAAATTTTTGCACATAATCCAAATAATTTACAGGTTCCTGTTTCAAAGTTAAATCAGAAAATCTTGTATTACAAATGCCTTAATTAGTAAAAAGGCAAAGGATAAATTTGTAATGACAAGTACGTATTTATTATCCTCAAATTTGAGCATTTCAAAACTGACTTTAAGCAAATTGCTTGTTACAAATCTTGATCACAAAGTAATTTTATTTCTATTTTCTTTAGTAAACGAATACTAAAAGTTTAATGACAGCAATAATATAATATCGTTATAACTAATAATAAAAAAAAAGAAGAAAGAAAAATAAAATTCTATATAAAAAAAAAAAGAAATAAAAAACAAAAAAAAGAAAAGGCAAAAAACATCACATGATGTCCTCTGACAATTACAGCAGGACTTCTTAAATAAACAAAAAAAAGGCGAGTATAATTTCTATTCCTATTCTTTGCAAAATCCATTTTTGTTCAAACGAAGCCTTTATTCATTTCTAACTATTTTTTGATGACATTTGTTTTTAAAAATTGTGTAAATTTCAATTCCTATTCTTTGGCAAGATCCATTTTCATTCAAACGAAGCCTTATTTATTCTAATTATTTTTCGACGAAGTTTTGTTTTTTAAAATTTCAATTCCTATCCTTTGACAAGATTCATTTTCATCCAAATGAAGCCCTTATTCATTTCTAATTATTTTTTGATATTTTGTTTTTTAAAAAATTGTATAAAATTTCAATTCTATTCTTTAATTAAGGTTCATATTCATTCAAATGAAGCCTTTATTTATTTCTAATTATTCTTCGACGAAAATTAGATTTTAAAATATTGTATAAAACTTCAATTCCTATTCTTTGGCAAGAACCATTTTCGTTCAAATGAAGGCATCATTCATTTCTAATTATTTTTCGTTTCTTGTCGAAGAAGAAAAATTTGGGTTTAAAAAAATTAAACTAAATTACTATCCTATTTTTTGGCAGACCATTTTCGTTCAAACGAAGGCATTTATTCATTTCTAATTATTTTGTGTTTTTTGTCGAAAACGAAAAATTCATTTTTAAAAAAACTAAACTAAATTTCGATTCCTATTCTTTGGTAAGTTCCATTTTCAAACATTTTAATAACTTATCGAATTCGGCCGAATTAATTTCGGCCAAATTTTTATCGATTGTCCCAAAATTTATGAGAAAAGCTGTGCAGATCAATAATTACTGGAGCCATGGTTTGAGCCATAGTTTGAGTCATGGCTTAAGCTGTGACTTCAATACAAGCAGGAGCACAGCTTTTAAAAGCCAAGCCGCTCAAGCCATTAACAGCTCTAATTTGCACTATACTACTTTTGTATAGCATATATATATCTTGATCTCTTGTGTTGCGTATAGTTGCTGTGAATTTTAAATCTATAGTTAACTCTTACATTTGATTGGTTATTCACTTTGTGTTACATGCATGTCACGTGCCTATTAATCAATTCTTATTGGCTAAGAATATTAACGGGGGAAATATTATTATAAAAAATATATATATTATGTTGATAGTGATATTTATGAAATTATGATAAAGTTGATATATGCGGGGAATTTATATAGTAGGAAATTTGTCTTATAGTTTAAGTTAATATTAACGAGATGTTGATATTAACAAGGTTGATATTAACAGGGGTCACCTGTACTAATAATCATATCACTAGCGCTAAAACAAGAGTCTAGTATATTATCAAAACAAAATCAAAAAGTTTAAAAGACATAATAGTGAAGATAAATAAAGAAACCACCTCAAGACAAGTGATAACGGCAAGAGAAAATTTATGGATAGAAGAATTGACACTAAATAACATGACATTAAACAAAGAAATAAATTGGACATTAGAAGAAGAAAATGCAAACCTTGAATGGAAAGATGAAAAAACAGAGACAATAGAGATAAATTATAGTATTACGAATAAATTGATTTTTTACGCAAAATGGAAGAACAAATACATATCATATGGAATTAGAAAATTTATTAGAAAATTACAAAATGCGATGGCAGCAGCAACATGGCAATCCCAAACAAGAATGGAAACATGAAACAAAGATAGAGCAAGCATAGATTGAGAAAACTTTCAAAAATTCGTAAATTACTATGGAAGACCGCTACAATTGAGAATGAATCCTGAAGAGTCAAAAATAAAATCCTTTAAGATAAAATATACATTGGACGAACTACCGACAAAAGAGATTATAAACAAGAGAAACCACCAAAAATATGAGAGTAATATATGCAAACGATATAAAACACAAAAAGAGACAAACGATCACTGGTTAAGCTACTGTGTGAATAAAAAAAGAACTGAAGATATAATAAAAGAAACAATAGCGAAGATTACAAAAAAATAAAATATTATAATGAATTAAATACTAACAAAATTTTAAGACTAGTTACAAGCACAGTAGATTCGGAAGACAAAAAAGTATGACTGTTAAAAGGAATTATCACAAGAAAGCTGAAGAAAGAAATATTGTAACTAGGAAAACAAGAGAAAGGAAAAGACTTTGCTTCATGATTTTATACAAAATAACTAAGCAATATACAAACAAGTATGGATAAAGAGATACAAAGAAATGGCTGAGATCAAAGAAAAGTTAATACCAACCCAACCAGAACAACAAGACCCCCACAAGGAAGAAAACAAAACACAACATAAGAAAATCAAGATAAATGAACGAAGAAGGATATGTGATAAACTATTTATATTCAAAAACACAATATCAACATACATAGAAAATATTAATATAGAAATCTAAGTGGGATCTATGATCTTACTTAGTAAAGTATAGGTCGCAGATGCGCTGATTTAAATCAATAGTCTAAAGCAGTAGTTTCATATAATCTAGTATTATGTATGTAATAATTGATGTAATAGATACAAAAATTAATAAAGAAACTGAAGCAAGATCTCGCTTTTAAAAAAAAATAAATAAATAAAAAAATAAAAAACAAACAAAAAAAAATATCAAAAAAAAATATAAAATATAGTTAAAAGTTATAAATCTTATAAAATTTTTTACTATATAAAATTTTATAAGCAAGTTTTTGTAATTAAATCAATTCAAGATCCAAAGTAGTACTAGAGATTTAACTTATTTTCTATTCCAATTGTGATACTTGTACAAGATTTTAATATAATGAACCTTCTTGTACAAGCTACATTATGAACACTAGCGACAAAATTACAACAGTACCAATAATAGTAATTTCAATAGCTCTAATAACAATAGTTTACTTATTGTAAAAATCTATTTAGAAAAAAAAAAAGTATTAGCTAAAAAGCAAAAAACAACAAAACAAAAAAAAACAAAAGTAAAAAAGCAAACAAAACAAATAAAAAATACAAAAAAGATAGTAGTAAACCACTAATAATGTAAATACATGTTAAAAAAAATAATTATATAATTACAAACCTTTTAATATAATTAATCAATTATATGATTACTATTGTTTTTTTTGTCCTTTATAAAATACTTTTTTTAAAACATATTTTATAAAGGTTCAAGCTTATTAAAATGTACCACTGGTGTTCAACACTAGTATGAAGATCAATATCAAAAAAATAACAAAAAATAAACAAAAGTTAAAACTAATAAATGTTAAGCTAGAGTTAATAGATAGGGTTAAAGTGAAGCATAGTATATGGGGGTGAGTAGTGCTATTCTCCTGATTTTTTTAAAAAATCTTAAAAAATTCGTTAGCAGTTGCTACATATAAAACTTTTTTTTTACTAAGTAAACTTCAAAAAAGTTGATTAAGTAAAGTTGTTCAGCACTTCAAAATACACTTACAATAAAAATTTGGTGTCATTTGAGCAACTTTTTATTAGTACATTTTTTAATTTTTTCAAAAAACACTTTATTTCGAAAATAAGCTACTTTACAATTTTTTGTATAATGTTTTGGCCAAAAAAGGTAGCTTAATTTCGAAAACATACGGTAATAGTTGTATTCTATCTAATTATATTGAGTATAATACTTGAGAATACCCAATTTAACAGGGCAAAGTTTTGATTTACTATTATATAATTTGAAAAACAAATAGGGAATTGCTATTCGCACTATGGATTTTTGCTATTCGCACCATAGTTACACAGAATTTTCTATGTTTAGAATTTATGCACTTGTGTTACACAAAGGCCTGGTGAATTGTTTTTGCAAAAATAATTTACACACTGCTAATGTTGTGTAACATTATACAAGTCTAATTTTGTTAACCTAATCTGGGTTGGCCAGCATTAAGCTTAATGCTGGCCGACCCAGGATTAGGTTACCAAAATTAGACTTGTGTAATGTTACATAACATTAGCGGCGTAACCAAAATTATTTTTTATTATTTTTGCAAAAACAATGCACTGAGCCTCTGTGTAATATAAGTGCATATATTATTTTGAATTCTAAAAATAGAAATTCTTGTGTAACCATAGTGCGAATAGCAAAAATCCATGGTGCAAATAGCAATTCCCAACAAATATTATTAAACAAAAAATTTCATTTATATTAGAGTCAAGATATAAAAAAAAACAGTATTATAGTAAGAATGCATAAGAAAATTTTTTGTTAACACTCTAAAAATAGTTTACTAAACTAAATTTTAATATAAATACAATTTTTGTATAGCAAATGATTGTTTTAAACTTTATTATATTATATATAATCTGATTTTTTTTTTTTTTTTTTTTTGCATTCAGCGATCTTGCCTTTTTTTATTATGAACTATGCAGTCTAGCTGCCTTGTACAAGTACAAAATATGACTACTAACATTTTGTGTAAAAAAGACTCTCCAAGCGATAACTAAGTTACATGCCCAAAGCGATTCGCCATACCAACTATTCGTTTCAATCCGGTATCAGAATTTACCTTCCGATTTTAATCCGTTAATCACCGACTGGTATTGGATACCATATCAAGATCGCCTTTTTTTTCTTAAAATTTAAACTTCTTTACAAAGAGCACGTAAAGAAAAAAAGAGGAAAGATAAAAACAAAAACAAAAAGAAAACGACAAAGTATAAAAGGGAAAAAACAAAAAGAGGAGAAAAAGAAAAAACGAAAGAAAAGAATAAAACAGAAAAAGAGAAAAAGAAAGAAAACAAAATAAATCTAGATAGGTACAGTTAAAGTCTATACTAAACTCGTAAAAATTATACAGCACAGTCTCTATAATCTTAGCGCTGTATTACAATGAAGAATGTAACTACATAACTCTACATCTTCTACGAGGTCGAGATCCACCAAACGAAAATTTATTTAATCCCATTCATCCGACATTAGTCTTTTACCAAAAACACGTGGTCACCTGGCTTCATTGCGAGCACGTGACTTCTTGACTTCATGCACTAGAGTTTCCATTCTCGGATGTAAACAATATTGATCTTCTGGAGGGAATAAGCCGAAATCGCCACTTTTTGGAAAAATTTTTGAAAAAACCAAGTGAAAGGCCGATACACAGGTTTTACTTGTAGAAAGAAAGGAGTGTGAGTTCTTCTTTATCAACTTCATATGCCCTTACTTTCACCTTATGGCAGATACCCCAGGAAGGCTTTTCCTACTACCGGTGAGTGATAAACTCTGAACTTGTCGGCAGACAGTCTATTAACTTTGTCTCTAAATGACAAGTGCCGTAAAGCGGTAAGTGATAAACTCTAAGACTACTAGCAAGATAGTTAATTAACTCTATCCCTAAATAATAGCTGCTGCCGTAGGACCTATATAAGTATTTCTTCGGTTTATACAAAATTAATACTAAAGTTTTTGCAGAATATGTGTACAAGTGATCGTCAGGAAGAGTTTTGTAATTTATTGATAATCTGATTTTTAACTGCCTAAAATACATTAAAAAATCATATAATATTAAAATTAATTCTATATTCTGGTATCAGTCACAGGACATGTCCTTGTTCAGGGGTTTAAAATGTTGTTACATATAAATTAAATAAGTTGGTTTATCTAATTTTATATATAAATTTATACAAAAAAATCAATTAAATTAAATTTATTTAAAAATATACATATAAATCTTTCTTTAAATTTTAAATATATATTCTTTAGTATTTAATAATCTTTAGTTTTAAGTTTTAGTTCTTAACTCCAAATAGCTTGAAAAGAATCTTCCTTTAAAGTTGATGTATTTTTTATCTTTACAACCCCTGTAAAATTACATTATTATTTAAAGAAATAATATGATTGGTTAAAAATCCTTTAAAAATAAAGAAGGTTCTATTAAGTAAAGGTTTCTTGTGCTCTAATTGAAAGTTGTAGAGCAGGTTCTTCTGATTAAAATGGTAGTTAAATTATTAAAATTGGCCCAGTGGATCCCAAGATACTTGGGATCAAAGAAGAGAATATAAGGATCTGCAAATTTACTGTTACACAAAGTATTATAGTCTATAACACTTTGTGTAATAGTGAATTTGCAAATCCTTATGTTCTCTTCTTTGATCCCAAGTATCTTGGAATCCACTGGGCCAATTTTAATGATCTAACTACCATTTTAATCAGAAGAACCTGCTCTACAACTTTTAATTAGGGCACAAATCTTTAAAGAATTTTTAACCAATCATATTATTGCTTGGGGTGAGTCAGTCATTTGACTTAAAGAATATAGTAAAGAATTAACTAACTTTAAAAAAAGATTCTTTTCAAACTACTTAGGGGTGTGCCATTTATCACGTGATTTATACCATGGATACATGGGTCAGGGTAGTGATCATGTCTATATAATATATATTAAATTATATACGGTATATAATATATATAATATATGTATTATTTAATATTAAGTAACTTTTTTTTACTGGTCCGTTTTGGGTAATTTTACTACCAAAATGTTCGTCTCAATGAGACGATTCTAACAAGCCCAAAATCATTAAAATCCAATTACAGGATCACAAAATCATTAAGGTTTTGTATTATTATTATTTTTTTTTTTAATTCGGCAGTCATGCCGCAACTTTATTTTTCATCAATTATGTAACACCAGTACAACTTGATACCTTACTTTTAGAAGGTTAATACTTAAAGTGCGACCCACCCAGGTAGGGCTCCTATCAGATCGGACCGAACTGGACTTTTGTCAAGTTTGAATCCGGTTCGATTTTCGAACTGAACTCAAACTTTTTGTTTCAAACTTTTTAGTCAAGTTCGAGTTCGGTCCGGGTTCGGTCCGAAGTTTGTCAAACTAGTTTGAAATCCGAATTAGTGATATGAATCAAAAATCGATTAATCGATTAGTTGATCAAGTTGGCAATATGATTTTTTTTTTTTTTACTTAATTTTGTAGTATCAGGTATCACTTTTCGTCGTCACGTTTTCAAGTCTCTTTTCGATGTTTCATGTTTGTTGATCTTCTTTTCTTTGTTTAATGGCTTTTTTTCGTCATTTTCAGTTTGTCGTCTTCTACTAGTGTTTCTTTTTTTGTTCGTTTGCTGACGCCTTTTTTTGTTTTTCAGTTCATCGCTTCTTTTCGTCGTTTGCTAATGCATTTCTGTTTGTTGTTTGCCAGTTCTTTTGTGCTTTTTTCGTTTGTATGCTGATGCCTTTCTTCGTCTTTTGCAGTATTTTAGGTTCGTCGTTTATTGGTGCTTGAATTGTAGTACTGTAATTTAGAGATAGAGTTAGTGTTAGTTGATACGCGGATTTAAAGATTAGGAATTAAAATAAAGATCAGGCTAGGGTTAGTAGTATAGTTAATGACGAGTAAGGTGAGTTAGAGTATAGGTAAGGGTTAGTGTTAGCAATAAGGTTAGTGTTTAAGGGTTAGGATTAGTGATATCGTTAGTAATAAGGTTAAATTTAGCAGCATAGTTAGCAAAGAGTTAGAGTTAGCGACAAAATTAATAATATAGTTAAGTTCTGAAACATTTAATGTATAAAGAATTCTTATACAACGAACTTATTGTATAAAAAATTGAAACATATAAATAAAAAAAAATTAAAAAACGCGAAATTATATAGTATATAATACCTACTACCCTCACGATGCTTCGTGAAAGGATAATATATACTACTCATTGCATAATGATAAAGATATAATTAATTGCAACAGGAAATTACTACGAGCTCAATAAAAAAAAATATTTCAAAAAGAACTAAAAATACAAAAAAAAAATCTACTCTAAAAACTAACTATTGCGCTATGTCCCAATTCTAAACGCACTACGTCCCAATTCTAAATACTGTATTGCCAAATCTAACTATCGATCTATAGATCAATAGTTAGATTTGGCAATACAGTATTTAGAATTGGGACGTAGTGCGTTTAGAATTGGGACATAGCGCAATAGTTAGTTTTTAGAGTAGATTTTTTTTTTGTATTTTTAGTTCTTTTTGAAATATTTTTTTTTATTGAGCTCGTAGTAATTTCCTGTTGCAATTAATTATATCTTTATCATTATGCAATGAGTAGTATATATTATCCTTTCACGAAGCATCGTGAGGGTAGTAGGTATTATGTACTATATAATTTTGCGTTTTTTATTTTAATTTCGCGTTTTTTATTTTAATTTATTTATTTATTTATTAACTTTTTTTATTTATAAGTTATGTTTCAATTTATTTTATTTATCTATACAATAAGTTCGTTTTAAAGAATGCTATTATATATTAAATGTTTCAGAACTTAACTATATTATTAACTTTATCGCTAACCCTAACGCTAACTATACTGCTAAATTTAATCTATACCACTAACCCTAACCCTTAAACATTAACCTTATTGCTAATACCAACCCTTATCTATACTACTAACTCGTGGTTAACTATACTACCAACCCTAGCCTAATCTTTAAATCCGCGTATCAACTAACACTAACTCTATCTCTAAATCACAGTACTACGATTTAAGCACCAGTAAACGATGAACCTAAAACATCTGAATAAGATGAAGAAAGGTATCAGCAAACAAACGAAATGAAGCACAAAGGAACTAGCAAACAACACACTAGCAAACGACGAAAAGAAGCGACGAACTGAAAGACAAAAAAAGGCGTCAGCAAACAAACAAAAAAAAAAACATCAGTAGAAGACGACGAACTGAAATGGTGAAAAAAGCCATTAAACAAAAAAAAGAGTATCAGCAAACATAAAACAGTATCAACGAACCTAAAGAGACTTGAAAACGTGACAGTGAAAGGTGATACTACAAAATTAAAAAAAAAAATCAATAAATATGATATAAAAAAAAAACCGTGTAACTGGTGGTTTCTTTTGGTTACTGTACGATGCAGACGATGTAGATCTGATTAATCGATTAATCGATTAATTGATTAATCGATTAATCGATTAGTTGATTAAAAATTTTCAACTAACTAATCGATTATGATTTTTTGCCCGATTCGTAACACTAATCCGAATACTAGTATAAATATTCGAACTTCAAACTAGTTTGACAAACTTCGGACCGAACCGAACCGAACTCTTAACTGAGTTTGAGTCTGGTTCGAAGTTTGAAACTAGCAAAATTTAGAGTTCGAGTTCGGTTCGATCCCGGATCGGATCCGAACCGAACCGAACCCAAACCGAACATAGGAGCACTACACCCAGGTGTCCTAAAGATCCTTAAATGTGACCTGCTATATCAAACTTTTTCTCATTGTAACCCAAGTTCTCAATAGATTTAGAGTGTCCGAATTACAAATGGAGCTTGCCGCCTATCATAACCACCTACTTTTTAAACTCTCTTCTCCTTATTTCTCGAGTAGCAGGGTACTACTAGAAAAAAGACAAATATAGAAAATAAAAGGAATAGAAAAATGGGGGAAAACTAAAATATCTAAACGACCAAAAAGAAGGTAACAAAAACAAAAATGAAAAGAAAAGAAGAAAGAGCAAAAAGTAAACGGCTATAATAGCACATTTACGTTTATGCCCAACGATAAAAATTATATAATACTGCGCAAGAAAACGTCTCGCCAAAGTATTATATGTGTATAAAAAGAACGTTCTAGAATTTAGTTTCCACAGATCTGCCTACTCCACTGCGCCACGTCTCATTACGCGTCCGTTCCTGTTTATCCACTTGCATGCCTTCTTCCCGATTAGGATAGGAACAACAATGCCGATCTTTTGGAGGGGGACACCGGTTTTCTCACTTTTTGTCCAAAATTCCAGAAAAAAGGACTCCAAGCGAGAATATGATATTGTGGATATGGTCTTTATGTTTTTGCCACTAAATAACCGTAACGAAAGTATTGAAAAACTTATTTTTTAGTTTACCGCCTAGTCAACTACAGCACCTTCGTCGACGAAAGAAGAACTACCAGAATTTCTTGTACCAAGGGCACCCACTGTCAGTTATCTTGCTCAACCGACGCTTCTGGCTTGCGTGCCGAATATATAAAGGAGTCTCCAAAGAACAGAACAGAAAAGAAGAGAAAAGGTTGACCTTTATAAAAACCAGTACTATAGTTGCTTCGTCTTTTACTAAAAAAATTTTTGATTTTCTTTTGTTTGGAAATTTGGACAAGAAAAGTTTTGAGTATATGAAGGTTTTGTATTATTAGTTATATAAATTTTAATATATATAAAATAATAATGCAAAACCTTAGCGATCTTATGACCCTGTGATTATATTTTAATGATTTTGGGCTTGTTAGAATCGTCTCATTGAGATGAACATTTTGGTAGTAAAATCATCCAAAACGGACCAGTAGATCAAAAGTTATTTAATATTATATATATTTATATAATATATTATAAATATTAGTCATTATATTAACCAATTAGAATTGAGATTAGGGTGATCACACCATACATGGATGGGGGCGGCTATTAAATAAAAAATATTACGTGATAAATGGCATGCCCCTTAGAGTTATGATCTAAAAAGATTTTTTTTTTAAAACTTTAAAGGTCAGGTACTATGGCTGGGATTTTATTATAAGTTATTAGGATGTAATATTTATTACATGAATGAGGATACAACTAGCCACACGTGCACTTTTTTGGTGCCTAATTTAAGTAGTCCGCCCGAAGGTTCTACACTAGCTGCCATACCTACAACCCAACTACGGGAATTGCCTATTTAAACCCTCTGGTTCACGCTCTTCCTATTACTACCCATTGCACTGCACAAACGCAGATATTAAGGGGCCCCAACTCTTTTTGATAAATCATCAGCCTAAGGGCTACTTTACCCTCGCACCAATTGCCTACCGTTATCTTCTGTATCCCATTCCACTTCGGATACGGATTTAGCGACAAAGCCGCTTGCCCTTATTAGGTTCATTCCAATCCCGACCACCCACCTTCTTTTGGTAGTGTCGTTGTAGATCTTCACTATTACCTCCTAATTCGGGACTTGCCAAACGGGTTTCCATTCCTCTGGTTCCCTGGATTTTACGGTGTAACAATAACACCATTGCGCCGTAGCTCCCATTCAAGATGGTGGAACCAAGGTAACAGGTTTTTGCAACACAACCAATCTGAGCCACATGGTTACCGAACACAGGCCTATTGTTTAAAGCATCAACAGTGGGATTTGAACTGTCAACCTGCCGCTTGGGGAGTGATACCTTGACCACTTCTCTAAGGCGCCACACCCTTTCTTTAAATTAAAGATTATTAAATGCTAAAGAATATATATTTAATATTTAAAGAAGGGAAATTCTAGGCATCTTTAGCTAGAGATATATAACTTATGTATCTCTGGCCTTCTAACCAATCAAAAAGCAAGAAAATCACATGATAAAATCTGACCATCTCGAATTTATGCATCAGATAAATTGCATAAGTTGCATGAGTCGCATGAGCAACGAAGTGACGATTGGTGATCGCTGTATATAGTAATTTTATTGTTTTTATTTTTATACAGCAATATATTTTTTCTTCGCTCTGCTTTTAGTTGGTACTTTGAATTTTTTTTTTTTTTAGTTTAGCATAGTTTTTTTTCTTTTCACCAACTTTATATTTTTTGTAGTTATCTTCAGCGATTCAGAGCTATTTCCTGGTAGTTAGTTCTTTTTGACGTTTTGGAGCTGTTCTTTGGTAGTTCTACCAGAGAGCAGCTCCAAAACGTCGAAGAGCTTTTTTCGAAATTTGTTTGTTTTTTAGCAGTTCTTTTTGGTCGTCTCAGGCAGTTCTTTTTGGTGTTCTAAATTGTTCTCTTTGACATTCTTTGGTAGGTTTCTTTGGTAATTTTCTTTGGCGTTTTAGAGCTGTTCTTCGGTAATTAACTTCGGGTTTTGGGACTGTTCTTTAATAATTCACTTCGGCAGTTTGGAGCTGTTCTTTGGCAAATCACTTCGGCGTTTTGAAGCTATGATAGGTTTCTTGAACTGTTCTTTGGTAATTCACTTTGGCATTTTGGAGCTGTTCTTTAATAATTTTTTTGTCAGTTTAGTTCTAAGAAACCTACTATTAATACAGTTTTCACTTTTTAGTTTTTAGGTGGTTTGGAGCTGTTCTTCGATAACACTTTGGGTTTTGAAACTGTTCTTAGATAATTCACTTTGGCAGTTTGGAGCTGTTCTTTGGCAAATCACTGTGGCGTTTTGGAGCTATTGGTAGATTTCTTGTGAATTCTTAAATTGTTCTTTGGTAATTCACTTTGGCATTTTGGAACTGTTCTTTGATATTTTTTTTGTTGGTTTAGTTTAGTCTAAGAAACCTACTATTAATACAGCTTTAGCTTCTAATAAATCAAACAGTTTCTTCAGCGTTTTGGACTATTCTTTGGTAATTAACTTTGGGTTTTGGAACTGTTTTTCGATAATTCACTTTGGCAGTTTGGAGCTGTTCTTTAGCAAATTACTTCAGCATTTTGGAGCTATTAGTAGGTTTCTTGGAAATTCTTGAGCTGTTTTTTGGTAATTTACTTTAGCGTGTTAGAACTGTTCTTTAATAATTTTTTTGTCAGTTTAGTTTAGCCCAAGAAACCTACTATTAACACATCTTTTGCTTCTAATAAATCAACCTGTTTTTTTCGGCATTTTGGAGCTGTTTTTCGGTAATTCACTTCGGGTTTTGAAACTGTTCTTCAATAATTCACTTTGGCAGTTTGGAGCTGTTTTTTGGCAAATCACTTCGGTGTTTTGGAGCTATTGGTAGGTTTCTTGGGAATTCTTAAGCTGTTCTTTGGTAATTTACTTTGGCATTTTGGAGCTGTTCTTCGATAATTTTTTTTGCCTGTTTAGCTTTAGTCTAAGAAACATATCACTAACACAGCTTTTGCTTCTAATAAATTAAACAGTTTCTTCGATGTTTTGAAGCTGTTCTTTGGTAATTCACTTTGAAGTTTTGGAACTGTTCTTTGATAATTTACTTTGGCAGTTTGGAGCTGTTCTTTGGTAAATCACTTTGGCATTTTGGAGCTGTTCTTTGGTAAACCAACTTGGTGGTTTGGTATTTCTGTTTGGCGTTTTGAAGCAGTTATCTGGTAGGTTTCTTGGGAGATTCTTGAGCTGTTTGGTAATTCACTTTGGTGTTTTGGAGCTGTTCTTTGGTATTCTTTTCGGGTTGGTTTTTTTTAAGAAGCCTACTATTAATTCAGCTTTGCTCCTAATAAATCAAATAGCTTTTTTGCGTCTTAGAGCTGTTTTTTGGTAATTTACTTCACCGTTTTGGAGCTATTCTTTTATAATTCACTTTGGAGTTAAAGAATAATTGTGCAATAAAATTTGTCTGGATTTTGGTTGGGACGTTTATAGACTTGAAAGATCATACTGGGATGTAGGGTTATAAGAACTTCTCTAAAGCTAAGTATATATTGTTTGTTTTCTTTTTTTTTCTATATAAACAGCACTAATTTCAATAATGTTTCTATCTACCCAGGGCAATATTTTGTGGACAAGAATGGAATAATTAAATATGGGATTAGACAGATTAGATTCTAAAGAACCGTGCGTGAGGAGCATAAAACTTTTCAAAGCTAATTACTACTATATTTTTCTTTTATTTTGGGCTCAGGTATTAACTTTCTTTTCATTTTAATTTTAGGAGCATTGACGGCACATATTTGGATGAAACATTTCTTTGGCAATTACGGGAACGTGACTCCGAAAAGATAAGTGGGGCCATAAATTAGGACACAGTTCCACGAAAGGACTATGGATTGGGTATCTTCGAATGAAATTTCTTCAGGTAGGTGACCTGGTGGTCCTGTCGTCGAAGATTAATAATGCTGATTTGAACCCGATTTGAATCCGATTTGCCTTAAGTCGACCTGTGTTGGTTTTAAAAACAATATTGTATAGTTAAATTTTGGTAGAATTAGATAGTTAAGGTTTGGGTTAGGGATGGTTAGGGTTAGATTAGCTACTTCATTGCGCAATATATAGAAATTTTATTTTGTTCTGTAATTTTGAATTTGTAAAAATTTTAAAATAAAATATCTAAATTGGGTAAAGGATAGAAATATAATCAGCTGATTAATAAAGTGGGAGGAACAATACAATGGAGAGATTGAGTTACAGATTAGCACTGTTATACCTCTAAATCGGTTCGTTGTAATAAATGCCTTATGTATGATGAAACGATAACATCTATTAAATAGAAGCTGCGCCAAATTTTTTTAAAAATTTAAGTGAAGATATTTCCACAACCACTTGACCAAAATCGACGAAAATTTTTTTATTTGAATCCTATGGATCCATAGGATTCAAATAAAAAAATTTTTCATCGAGTTTGGTCAAGTGGTTGCGAAGATATTTTTGCTCAAAGTTAGAGAAAAGTCAAAACGTCTATCAAAATAGAAGTTGCGTCAAATTTTTTTAAAAATTTGAGCGAAGATATCTCCGCAACTGCTTGACCAAATCGATGAAAATTTTTTTATTTAATCCTATGGATCCATAGGATTCAAATCAAAAAATTTTCGTCAAGTTTGGTCGAGTGGTTGCGGAGATATCTTTGCTCAAATTTTTAAAAAAATTTGGCGCAGCTTCTATTTTGATAGATGTTTTGACTTTTCTCTAACTTTGAGCGAAGATATCTCCGCAACCACTCGACCAAAATCGATAAAAATTTTTTTATTTGAATCCTATGGATCCATAGGATTCAAATAAAAAAATTTTCGTCGAGTTTGGTCGAGTGGTTGTGGAGATATCTTCACTCAAATTTTTAAAAAAATTTGACACAGCTTCTATTTTGATAGACGGTTTGATTTTTCTCTAACTTTGAGCGAAGATATCTTCGCAACCACTCGACCAAACTCGACAAAAATTTTTTTATTTGAATCCTATAGATCCATTGGATTCAAATAAAAAAATTTTCGTCGAGTCTGGTTGAGTAGTTGCGGAGCTATCTTCTAGAGTTCCACAATTTGATTTGATCTTCAAATATTTGAATCAAATATTTGATCAAATTCAAATTCAAATTTGACTATATTTGATTTGATCAAATTCAAATATGGTCAAATTTGATTTGATTTGACAAATATTTGATTTGATTTGAAAATTACTATTAAAAATTCAAATTCAAATCAAATTCAAATTCAAATATTTGAATCAAATCAAATTCAAATCAGAGTCAATTTGATTTGATCAAATTCAAATTGATCCAATATTTGATTTGATTTGAATTTGAGGAACCCTACTATCTTTGTTCAAAGGTTTAAAATTTTTATTTTTATTTTCTGTAAAGAGATCGTAATTCCAGGTTACACAAAAGTAGTCGACCTGTCCAGCGTAATCGCATAATCGAGTGGTCGACAAAAATAGAGGACACATGACTTTTTTGAATTTTAATTGGTTAAAAGGCCAGAGATATATAAGTTATATATCTCTAGCTAGAGATGCCTAAAAGAACCCTTTAAAGAAAGGTTTATATGTATATTTTTAAATAAATTTAATTTAACTAATTTTTTTGCATAAATTTAAATATAAAATTGGGTAAGTCAACTCATTTGATTTATAAATAACAGCACGCATTGGGTCATGTTTTGTGACTAGTATTGTTAAAAATATCTTAAAACCAAAATTAGTTGCTAACTAACTAATTTAACTACTGTAGCCAATATTTTTTTTATTTTTATACTAATACTTGTGTATAGAGTTTTTTATTTGCATTTGTTATTCAAATAATATTTGTATTTGGCAAATATTCAAATAATATTTTAAACCTTGTCAAATAATTATTTGGTGAATAATATAAATTTTATTTGAATAATAACAATTATTTAAATAATAATAATTATTCAAATAATAAAAAATATTTAAAGAAAATCCTAAAATTAAATTTATATGAGCAGATTTGCAGAATGGATATAGATCATTGATGCACCCCAAATTGGATTATACAATATGCAAGATGGATCAATTAGTTGGTATCCAATTATATGTGCTAATTAGTATAACCAATTATAATATAGTAATATACTTCACGATTTTGGTAAAAATATAAGAAACTTAATCTCATTTTAACTTGATCTACATAGTAGAATTTTCTAGTTTACAACTCAAATTTTACATATTTAATTTGCATGAGACTACTTTTCTGCTAATCTGAGCTACTAACTAATTCTGCTATATTATCAGTTCAGATAATAAAAACATACAATTTGCAATTAATCTAATATTGTTAGCTTGGTATCAAATATGAAATCCTCAAAAAATAATACAAAGCTAAAAAAAAAGTAAAAATAAAGATGTTGGTAATTTTATTAAAGAAGTTCAACTTAAAGCTATTAACTTGTACTACTTGTACTCAGTGTTGTCACTTGGACGTTTTTTGGACATTTTGGACATTTTTTTAAATTAAAATTACTTAAAATTTTATTAAGATAATCTATTTTAATTTTTTCACCAATGAGTCTAGCACCTAAAAAAATATATAATTATATATTTTTTTAAATTACTTTATTAATTAGTTAAATATGGGACATAGGCTTGGCCGATTTTGGACAATCTTGGACGTTGGACAAAAAACATAGTATGGACACGTCCAAGTGACAACACTGCTTGTACTAGAGGTCCGAACCAGATGCAATTTCTTCACCTGGGTCACCCGTGTGAATTGAAATCGGGTGACCCGGATGAAAACAGGTTTTATATATGTTATGTGTCATTTATTGATTTCTGTCAGTACAGAATCATTTTTGAATCAACGAATGATTGCCACTTATTGATAAAGCGAAAATGAAAATAAAAAACAAACATTTACTATTTACAGTTATTCTTTCATTTAGAATAATAATCACGATAATATAAATTCGTGAATCTCTTAAAAAAAAATACTAGAAATTTGACAAGTCACTGGTTTAAAAGTTAAAAATCAGTAATTTATCTGTAAGATTGTAGAGATAAAGCAAAACTAAATGATACCATGTATCAAACTTTGTGAATTTTCAAAATATCCACATCTAATATCAATAAGGTGAAACAACAAAATAATTGCCCTGTGAAGGTATTCATCTTTGTTAAGGCAAATGTTAATAAATCATATACTCTTAGTCAATCTTCAAAGTAAAGTTTCGAGTCAAATAGCAATAAAGTAGGCTTTGCTATTAAATGAAGCGACATGATTAGTTATTCAACATGAATTAACATACCAACCGATTTGACCTGGGTTTCAAATCAGTGATCTGGGTCACCCGTTTTGACACGGGTGACCCGGTTTACTATAACCCGGTTCAGAACTCTAGCTTGTACTATTGTACTTAAAATATATCTGGTTTACAAGAATTTAAACAAAGTAAATTAAAATAATTTATTTATAGCCTAGTATAGATAAATTATTAATATTATGAATTTTATACTTGAGGCATATAAACTGACTCAAGAATAAATATTTAGTAGTATTCAATATATAAGTATTGGGGTAGCTTATTTTAGGTAGTAGCTTATTTTCAGACATATACAGTATGTTATTATTAATTAGACCTTTTTGAAAACCAATAGTAAGAATATTGAAAACCAATATGGATGATAATATGATTAAAATATACTTATATATCTTCTTTAATGTAATTAATTTATAATTATATTAGTACTCAGATATAAATTATTAATTGCAATTAATACTTGAGCAAACATTTTTATCATTATTACTATAGTTGCTACTACAAAAAGCCATTAACTTAAAATTTTTAAATTTTTATAATTTTTTTAAGGGAAAACTTTTTCCACGCACCCGCATGACTGTGCACCCCTATATGCATGCATATAAATAAGATCATCTAGATAAGTTTTTTTGATTTTTTTTTATTTTTTTTGATTATTTTATTTTACTGTATTTTGTTACTAATTTTTTTTCTTTTTTAGCTGCAATCATTTGTTGTGTCGTCTTGGTGTCATTGCAAGTGTCGTCATAGGTGTCGTTGTAGGTGCCATTGTAGGTGCTATCATAGGTGTCACGTTAGATTTCTTCTCGGTTATGTTTCTTCGGAAAGTGATCTTGTGCCGGTGTTCTTCTTATACTTTTCTATAGCACTATAGAGGACATTCTTGGTAGTGGTTTTGTACATTTACGTTTCTCCAGTGGGTGGTCTTGTACTTTTTCTGGAGTTGTATTGTACATTTTTTTAATACTTTTCTTTTTTCTGATTTTGCTGTTGGAGCCGCCGTCGTTACTGGAGCTACGGTTTTCAGGTAAGTTTTTTGTTTTGTGTTGTTTTTTTTTCTTATATATTTACTAATGCTTCTTTCTCTTCCAGGTGTGATTTCGCTATTGGAGCCATTGTTACTAGAGTTATTGGAGCCACTATTTTCAGATAAGAAAGTCATTGGAACTGTCATTTTAGAATCGCCGTTTTCGGTAAGTTTTTCATTTTTGGGCCGTTGCTTGTTGTTTTTTGTTGTTTTTCCTCTTATTCATATACTAACTCTTCTCTTTTTTTAGGTGTGATTTCACTAGCATTACTAAAGCGCCGTTTTCAGGTATGTTTTCATTTTGGGAGTGTTAATTTGGTTTGGTTTTTTTTTTATATCTTATAACTAATGCTTTTTTTCTTTTAGTTGTGTTTTCACTGTTGGAACTGTCGTTACTAGAATTATTGGATGCTTTTCTTCTTTT
This sequence comes from Gigaspora rosea, assembly GCA_003550325.1. Classification (NCBI taxonomy): domain Eukaryota; kingdom Fungi; phylum Glomeromycota; class Glomeromycetes; order Diversisporales; family Gigasporaceae; genus Gigaspora; species Gigaspora rosea. Next base: position 117,464 of record QKWP01000826.1, read on the forward strand.
AGGTACGAATTTGCTGTTAGAGCCGTCATTAGGGTTTGTGTTCAGGTTTGGGTTAGGGTTTGTCTTTTAGTTGCAATTTCGCCGTTGGAGCTATCGTTACTGGAGCTTTTTTTCCTTTACGCCATTAACAAAAATTTAAAATTTATTAATAAAATTTAAATTTATATTAAAATTTCTGCATTTTTATTAGTCAATCATGTTATACTGCAGCTAAAAAATTGGCACTATATATAAAAAGTTGTTGGCTTTAGATGGTATCAACTATACATGAGGACGAAAGCATTTCGGGTTCTAAAACCCGAAATTAAAATTTAAAGACGAAATTGTTTTTGACCTATTTTACCGGTACTTGAAAAACGAAATTATTCAATACTTTTTTTGAATAGACGAAATTATAAGAAACATATCTATATAAATTTTATTTGCTCTTCCTTATAAAAAATTTTAATTTTCTCTAATGAAGACAAAATAGGTCTTTTTCAAAAATCAATTTCGGTGGCATTACTAGTATCAACTGTATTTATTTATTTTATTTTATTTTTTTTTTTAATCTTTGGTAGTCTCGCCGACAAGTAATTTATTAGAATTTTTAAGATATACAGACTTTTACAACAATAACGAGAATACAACTAGCCACACGTACACTTTTGGTGTCTAATTTAAGTGATTCGCCCAAAGGTTCCACACTAGCTGCCATTCAACTGTATTTATTTGTTTTTACAGATCAAAATATAAATAAATATATATATATATAAATAATTCTTTTTTAGAATTTACTACAAACCAACAAAACACAAAAACATGTTTTTTTTATGGGAATAGAAATTTGTCGCACCCTGATTCTGACCAATCAAATCGCACGATTTTGTAAACAAAAAATTTTAAGTTTTAAAAATTAAAAATTTTACTAGTAAAATGTAAAAATAAATAAGCGATATCAAAGCATATAATGTAAATTTTATTCCGAACAACTTTGTCTAAATCATAAAGATAGATTATATTAGTAAAAAAACGTTTTATAAGAAAAATCAAAAATTTCGAATGTTAGCACATATAAAACTTTTTTTTTACTAATATAATCTATATTTACGTTTAAGTATTACATGTAAAATTTTACGCTAAACAACTTTTTCTAAATTAAAAAGGTAGTTTGTTTTAGTAAAAAAAAGTTTTATATGTGCTAACTTTGGAAATTTTTGATTTTTCTTATAAAACGTATTTTTACTAAGACAATCTATCTTTATGACTTAGAAAAAGTTGTTCAGAATAAAATTTTACGTTATATGACGTGCTATTTTATATATATTTTACAAATTTTTAAAAAATAAAATTTTTTGCCTATAAAATCGAGCGATTTGATTGGTCGAAGCAGGGGTGCGACATGTCGCAGGTGCGACAAATTTATTTTCCCTTTTTTTATTTGCAATATAGATTTTTAGCATAAATAATAAGGTAGCAATTTGTTGACATTAATAATAATATTGAAGTCTAAGATGATAATAATAAATTAAAAAGAGAGAAGTACTTAAACAATTATTTTTTCTAATCAATCAATAAAGTAAGTGCAACTCTATGATAAAAAAAGGATGTTTGGGCCTATATTCCTTATTGATTTGAATGATAAATACCCTTAATCAGTTAAACGAACTTCTGCTAATAAAATTTTTCTTTCTAATGTATTAAACTTTCATTATTTATTAGAATAATCAATACAACTGTCTCGTTAAACCTATTTTTTTTACTAATAAAAATTTAACCCTCAAACCCATTTCGACAAATTGATTAAGGTGCCTGAGAAAACACCCTAAAACTATTCAATGCAAAATATCTTTTCAACTCATCTTTAATACTAGTTCAAGTATCTGATGTAATAATTTTTTCTTTGTTTATGATGTATCTCATTACGATAATATATATTTTTTTGATATTGTCCATATTCGATTTTACTAATTATTTAATTCTTTAACAAAGTCTTTAACATTATTACACGACCTATGCAGGATTATCCAGTTATTCTGGTTATTAAAAATGATACTGCATATCATCCGGTAATGTTCGCGTAAAACGGTGGGCTTAATTTATATCCGAATCGGCCAATCAAAAGCCACTGAAAATCACTGGACGCCACTGGAACTTCCATAGTGATAAAAAATCTTCACTGGAACGGTCCGATCACTAGAAATTTTCCAGTTAAGTCCAGCGATCTTCCAGTTCCAGTAATTCCCATTACAGTGAGAAACACCGGTAATATATAAATAGAAATAATTATTTTTTTTTTCTTTTAAATTATCTTTTTATAATATATCTCGTAAATTAATTTTTGTTTTTAAATAATGTATTTTCAACTTGCTTCAAACCAATTAAATTTATATTATTCCGTATAAAAAATATTTTGCTAGCGTGAAATAATTTCTCCCATGTAAAATATACATAAATCCACCGATATTATATACCTTATAATCAGGGATGGTAAATGATCTGGTCAATTGCCAATTTTTCTCATTTGAGGTCATTCAAATTTTGGGTCATTTGGAAATGGCTCGTGACCAAATGACTATGGTCATTTCCAAATGACCGGGGTCATTTGATCATTAGGTCTTTTGCATAGAGTTGACATCCTACCTGATCACGAAAAACTTGTATAATGCGTTTTAAATAATACATATGTTCGCATCATTTCTCAATTCACTAATTTACATGCCATTTATAAATTCGAAAATGATTTATATCATTTTACAATCGGTAAATATTATTCACGAACTTTTTTTTTATTTTTTTAAAAAAGTAAATACATTATTTTTTTGTCTTGTGTTTTTTTTTTTTAATCACTTCATACCTGATCTTATGATTCGATTAGAATGTCGTTTTACAACCGGTCTGGAAATGACCTAGTCATTTAGCCAAAATACAAATGGCAATCATTCATCAGATGAGTCAGTTATTTATCATGTGTAATAATTTTTATTAGATAGCATCGCATCTTTTATTTTACGAACAATAAACAATTTAGGTTGGCTAAAAGTATTAGATAATCGATTAACCAGACCTTCTTAAGTCATTTGGGCCGTGAAATGACCAATGACAGCATTTGAGTCATTTGGGTCATTTAAAGTCATTTACCATCCCTGCTTATAACCGCGAAATAACGCACAAGACGCAGGGGAGTTATTTTGAATTTCGACTTGAATTAAGCTTAATTTAGGCCGAAATCCGAAATTACACCCCTGCGCGTTATTTCGCGGTTATATGTATATTTAAAGATCCGATTTTTGATCCAATTTTTGAATAATTTTCATGCTTGATATTTCGAGTTTTTCAAAAATGTCAGATTATCTCAATAAAGTACTACTAATTGAGCTATATTATTAGTAAATATTATGGTTGTTATTGTTATTATAGTAGTGAAAATGTCATTTTCTAGAGAAATTTAAGAGACTAAATAAGATTGCGACGATTAACCAATCAGATCACAAAGGTAAGAAATGGAAACATTAAACGGATGTCTTAACCTATCTTGGAGAGCAAATAAAAAAAAAAAAAAGGAAGTAATTTTTAATTTTTAACCTTAAACTGGCTCCAATTTATGTATGAGCTATTCCCCCATAAAAGGTTAAAAAATGATTATCAAAAAAAAAAAAAAATTAAACTTTTGTGATTGACAATCAGTCTGCATGAATGCGATAAGCTAGAAATAGATAGATGGTCTAGATCATTATGTAATCCTGATATCGATAAGATATGTGAATATATGGAATCGTTATATGATATTGATATTAATCAAATTTAAAGTTATAACGATAAAAGACAAAAGATAATAAATTAACAATATTAATAAAGTATTTCGGCATTGACTTTTAATATTAACTTAATTGTAATGGTTAAAATATCTAATATTAAAGATACAGTTTATGCAGATCGAAATTTCAATGAACACCGCCACAATGCCATGCGTTTTAAACTAAATAAATGCATTCTTGTTTATATCCTCATAGCTCTTTTTAGTTCTCTCATATAACACACGACATAACAACACCAAAATTCTTTTCGGTAAGCTTTAATTAAACTAAAACCTTATTTGTTAGTTACATTTTAACTTATAATATTAAATTAGTTATGCGAATCATAAACGAGTATTTTAACCATTTTGTATGACATATTTTATATAATTGGACTTTTCACTAACTGAGAATAGCGATGAAAGTTCAAATTTACAGTACAATGTTGATACTAATATGATTCATTCATTCATACACAATTATATAGTTAGTATGTATATATAACTAATATAATAAAATTAATAATATTTATTCGTCTAAGCATACATTTCTTTTTATAAACCGACCAATATTTTGAAAATAGCCTGGCTGCACAATTGTATCATTATGCATTCCATTACTAAATTCTTTCCATTCTTTTCCCCCCGTTGGTTGCGCTAGTTCATATAACGATTTCATATGTTGTTGTGGTATAATCTCATCTTTTGTACCAGATAAAAATAGGATGGGCGTTTGCTTAATCTTTTTAATGGATTTATCGGATGGCCAGATTTGAATACACAAGAATGTTAGGTAACGAAGTTGTGGTACAAGATGTGGAACTAATTTTGGCTTTTTTTTTTTATGTCAGCAAATTTAATGAAATATACGAATACGTTATTAGATAAAATATTTAAAAAAAAAGGAGAAAAAATTTAAAAATTTACCACACTCAGAAATGTGTTCTCAATAATTAACGCGTCAACTTGTTCCTCATTTTTTGAGACAAGGTCAATTGCAACGGCTCCGCCTAATGACTGACCATAAATTATAAGCTTCGTATCTTTAAATACTTCATTCTTTTTTATATAATCCAATGCAGCCTTACAATTCCAAATATGGAAAAAATCATTATCATACTACAGCGTTACAGGTTATGTAAAATATGTCAATTTTTGTATACCTGTGCATCAATGCGCAATCCTTTTTCAGACGGTTTACCTTCACTACGACCATAACTAAAAGATGTATTATTTGTCATTGATATTTTTTTATTTTGCATGAAAAAAAAAATTTAGTACAAGTGGCATATCATTGTAGATACTGTATATATATACATACCCTCTGTATGAAAGCATGACAACGTTACATTTAAAATCTTTGTAAAATCTTTCGGCAATTGGTAATTGATGGCCCTTGGAAATTTTATTTTTCGTTTAGTATTAACGTTTAATCCGAACGTATTAGCGGTCATGTGTTCAACCTTAAAAAACTACCATATTTCCTCCGTTTCCCTAATTTAAATGTAATAAATATGTAATAAAATGTAATTATAAATGTAATAAATGTAATAAATCAGATAGTTATTATTCACAATCAAATAAATTGTTGATTTATATAAATTCTTCGTTAATATTACATGAAACATCAATATCGTTGGTCTTTTGCACGCTTCTTTATCTATTGGACGTTTACAGACAAATGCTTTAAGTCGAACATTATCTTTGGTTGATATTGTTACTTCTGAATATGGAATTCCGTATTTAGATGGTCTCGCTACCTTTTAATATTTTTATAATTTTAATAAAAGAAAGGTTTTTATAATTTATATATATGTTTTATATATGTTTTATATATGTTTTATATAATTTCAATATCATGATACTTACAAACTTTCTTGATCCAATTGGCCAATTTGAAGGATAAAGCATATCAAATTGAATAGTATATAATAAAACCATCCCGCCAATTGCGAGCGTTGTTGTGCCAGTAATGAATAAAGGCATTATGTGTTTTTTTTTATAAAGAGTTAAAAAAATTTTTATTCTTATTTTGCCACGTATTAATATCTCTTTTAAAAAAAACGAAAAAATTTTCGTATAAAATTCAAAATTTTTTCTTAAAGCTTTTTTTTTTTTTGTATATATAATAAATTTTAAACTGCAAAATTTATATAACACACAACATTATTATTTTTGTTCACAAGAAAATCAATGTGCAGGTTCTCTATTTTTTTTTTATTATATATATTTGTGCTTCAAAATTCATTTATAAACTTGCATGATGATTGAGGTTACCGGATCTATTAGTAATTCAAAAACGCCTGAACCCTTCTCGTGATCTAATACGTTAAGAACCGACGTGGCGTACATTTTTTTTTAATAAATAAACGTTTTTTTTTACCTTACCTAATTTTGTCATTTATTTCTAATTTGGTTAGTTAAAACTATTATCATGTTTATCATCAATTACTATTATTATCCTGTTTGATATTAGGGAAAAAGACGAGGTAAAATCGGTTCTTAGCTCGATCTAATCGACATTTTACATATTATGAATTTATTGTCGGCGTTCGTATTCATTCGGGATTTTGCGTTTCTACCACAAATACGTAATGAGTAAAAAGGAAATATAAATGTCAAGATCTCCGTAGTGTCTCAGGTTTTTTTTTTTACTACTGATTATGTTACAGGCTTGGTCACAAAAATAGATTCGAATTTTTTTAGTGACACTAAATACCAAAAACTTTTTTTCAATATCAAATGCCAGTAAACTCATTCTGCGATACTTATGTGCCTAATTTTTTTTTTGGTCGCTGAATTTTAATCATGTGATATTGGTAATTACAGAACTAAAAATCTGATAATAGTATCCTCACCTAAAATTGATTTAATAGTATATATATCGTATATTATAAGTAAAACTTAAAATTCACTTAATCAATATATCTGATATAGCAATATCTAAGATCTAATTCTCAACTCTTAATCAAATTAAATTTATTTTTACTTTCAATACTTTCAATACTTTCAATATTATTTAAATTATTTAAATTATTTAATTGGTATTTGATACTTTAAATTACAAAATGGTATTGTATCTACACTCAGTGAAAAACACCACTAAATTTTCAAATAATAGATAACACATGAAATTAATATATGAATTATTTTATATTAAATTTTGACTTTATTGATACCCCTACATCAGAGCGATAAATTACAAAGATCGAAATTACAAAAAATCGTAGCATTCGTAACACGATACTATATATATTACATTAAAGACTGGCGATATATTACCAGTGCGTAATATTTTTAGGAGGCCTTGAAATATAGGTGTTTGGTTTGCTTCATACGATCCCATGATCTAATTACATATAAAAAGAAAGTGTATATGATATATTTATATTATCTGGCAGCAGTGCTTGCCAAATAACTCGCAGTGATTGTGTCATCTGCCAAATAACTTCGTTATTTGGCAGCTTAGTAATCACTACCAAAAACTCGAGTCATTTATCAAGCACAATCGTCGTAAACCACCACCGGATAACACCGTTATTATATGCTACACAACCAATAACTTGTTTATCTGGCAGCGAATTTAATATGTGTTATTTCTGGGTCCCGAAGGGACCTAGAAGCTGACATATTAAATTCTCAGCCAGATAATGAAATTATTTTACAAATAATTTCCGTTATCCGACAAAATCATATGATCATGAATGTTTCTTTCCGTTATTTTTTAATGTGTTACGAAATAATCACGTTTACTTGAATTAAAGCTCAGCCTACCATAAATTATCGGATAACACCATTATTGGGCAAATTTTTGAATAACGGTAAATTGGCTCAACCGGGCAAATGATTGGTTGACACGTGCCGCGAAGCGGCACTTGTTCATTTGCCCGGTTGTTATTCAAAAATTTTTGCCCAATAATATATAGTTATTGGATGCGAAGCAGCCAATAACTATATATTATCGCTAATTACAAGTTTTTATTACCATATATCGTTATGATTATCACGTTAGGGTGAAAGCTAGCTTTTTATATGTATAAAAAAAATGCAGCAAAAACCTTTTAAAGTTTATTAAAGTTAGGGTAAGGGTTAGAGGTTGGTGTTAGAAAAGGGTTATTTATATAGCAATATAGCAAAATTACCTAACAAAAACTTTTTGTTATACAAATTTTTGATTTATGGCAAACCAAAAATTTGGTTTGAATCTTCTAGTTATTCAATACTAATTGGTCAGTTGTTTGTTTTGATTTTTGTTATAATGATAATAACAAATAATAATAAACCTTCATATTTAAAAAATACAAGCCTATCAAAATCCAAGCAAACAGTATATTAAAAGATTAATAAATATTTTGATAAAACAACAAGAGTTTAGTTTTTGACTTTTCAACATTAATAAAAAATATTTGTTAACACCAATGAACCAATAAAAGTTAGTATTATGTTTGCAAACATTTTAGAAACAGAAGGTTGTCTATAATATTGGGTCTACTAATTTTATAAGAAATCAGTTATGAGCCTTCTTTGATAAAGTAACAATCTTGGTTTATTATGGTATAAGAGAATTTTTGGTTTGTCTGTACTGGCTTCTAAAAAGTGTTTAGTTTACTATTAATATATATTCCTGAAAATATGCTACATTTTTTAATAAAAAATTATATAAAAAAATATAGAAATAGCTTATTTTCAAATTGTCGAATTTTTTAAAAAATTAAAAAAAAATATACTAATAAAAAGTTCAAACAATACCAAATTTTTATTGTAGATATATTTCAATGGTTTGAACAAGTTTATTTAGAGGTTTACTTAGTAAAATTTAGACTTTTATATGTAGCAACTGCTAAGGGCCATGACAGATATTATGTAATATCCATTTACTATGAGGGTACCCCCCTCCCCCCACGTAAGACGATTCTGATTGGTCGATTTTAAAAAAATTTTTGGAAAGTGGCGAAATATAGCGTTCTTCTATTTAAAATTATTTTTCTTACTAAGTTAATGATACATATCCACTAATTAAAAGTTGTAGAGATCGTTAAGATGCATCTAACAGTGGTTAGATCATCCAATTCGGCCCAGTGGATGGCGAGATATTGTCAAAAAATTATTGGCCGACTATATAAAATCCCATAACACAGTTTACATATAAAAATCACTATAGGCGAAATGTGGTGTGCTTTCATTTAAAACTTTTTTCTTACTAAGTTAATGATACATGTCCACTAATTGAAAGTTGTAGAGCTCGTCAAGGTGCATCTAACAGTGGTTAGATCATCCAAATCGGCCTAGTGGATGGTGAGATATCATCGAAAAACAATTGGCTGACTACAAGTCAAACTCGTTATAGTGAAGTAATCGGTTCCATTAATAAAAATTTTTAAAAAATTCACTATATTGAGAGTTTATTAGTAAATTCACTATATCGAGAAAATTTTATATAGACTGGCTTTGGGTCCAACTTCACTATATCAAGATTTTAATTAGTTTTCACTTTATCGAGAGTTCACTATAACGAGAGTAACTTGTATATAAAATCTCTATGTAAACAATGTTTACATAGAGATTTTATATAGTTAGCCAATCGTTTTTTGCCAATACCTCGCCATCCACTGGACCAATTTGGATAATCTAACAACTGTTAGATGCATCTTGATAAGCTCTACAACTTTCAATTAGTGGACATATATCGTTAACTTAGTAAGAAAAAAAGTTTTAAATGGAAGCACGCCACATTTCGCCTATATGGGATTTTATATAGTCAGCCAATTGTTTTTCGATGATATCTCGCCATCGACTAGGCCAAATTGGATGATCTAACCACTATTAAATGCGTCTCGATGAGCTCTACAACTTTCAATTAGTGGACATGTATTGTTAACTTAGTAAGAAAAATAATTTTAGATGGAAGAACGCCACATTGCAGGTGGATTATCAATTAATAAAAATATAAAAATTTGGTATCATGCAAAATTTTACTAATGAAATATACCTTTGGCTACTATATAAACTTTCTTAGCACTCAAAAATACATCATTTTAGTATATAATTATATTTTAAATAAGTTTAATTAGTGCTAAAAATTATAATATATTAGTAATATATTATATTATATATATAATTATATATATTATATATATAATGTAAGACTTTGGCTTACCCCCCTCCCCCTATGATATTACGTAATATCTGTCACAGCCCTAATAAATTTTTTGAAAATTTTGAAAAAATCAAAAGAGTAATTATTTTAGAGTAGCTACTGAGTAGTTTATTTTTAAAAATATATAGTAATATTATATAGATTAATTTGGATATCTAAGCTCACAATTAGCAGCTTCATACTGGTTTAATATAAGTATTTAGATAAAACTAGTTCTTTGGCAAATAAGTTAGACCTAGTTAGAGTGCTAATATTATTAAGTAATATTTTAGAGAGTAGGAGGTCAAGCCAAATCTTACCTCATATAAAAATTTTAGCTAATTAAATTTGATGAAAAAATTATCTGGAAATAGGGGTAGGCCTCTATAGTAAATAGATATTAGGTAATAAAATATCAGCACTTTTAACTAGCACTTTAGCAAGTGTTAGTTTGTACTAATTTTTTGAAAGTGTTACTAAAATTATTCTTCTGTTAAATAGTGAATCATCAATTAATATTTTATTTGTATTTACTAATTTTTTTTTATTAATAGTATAAAATCGATAATACCAAGGTATAGAATTGATTTTCTGGTTAGCCAATTAAAAATTAGGATTAGATTTGATCAGAAATAATGTAAAAAAATTTAAAATAAACTTTGCTTTGCAAAAATCATATTATTACAAGATTTAAACTAGCAAATCATCTTTTTGGCATAGCAAAAAAGTTTTTTCATACAATTTTGTTATATAATATTCTTTTTAACTACTAGTATTGATTCAAATCCTAACATAAATTAATTTTTTTTTCTTAAAAACTAAAAAGTTATATAATCAAAATTCTGAACATCTAATACAGAGGTTATATATAGAGTTTGCAATAGAACAGGCCAAACCAGTAATTTGTAGGTTGGGCCAGGCCTGGGTTGGACTTGGGCCCAAATTTTAAGCCTGTAGTTAATTGGGCCAGGCTTGGATTGGGCTTGTAAAATAATGGGCCAAGTTCAAGTTTTATAAAGAGGCCTGATAAAACCTGACAATATTAGCAAATATTTTAGACAGATAATTATCAATATAAGGGAGCCAGAGGTATTATGGCAAAGTTAAAGTTGCTATTATAAAAATGTTTTATTAATTCACATTAGCAACCAAATATTTATCATTATTGATATATAATACATTCAAGAATATATCAATAAAAAAAAAAGAAGCATAAAATCGGGGTTGACCAAAAGATCATCATTACGTGCAATGTATTATAAATCTAGAATTTTAATCGAAGGAGGTATTATGGCGAATTTAATTTTGGTAGTAAAAAAATTTTTTTCACCTTTTCCCTAATCTGATTTAGATTTAGCTTTTGGTCGGCCTCTTTTTCGATTGGCTACTTCCTGTTTTTGGGCCGTTGCAGCTTTTTTTTGGACCATTGCAGCTTTTTTCGTTACAATGCATAATCAGTAGTTCGTCATAATACCCAATTTGTTATCTGTCTTTTTTATTCTTTCTTATCTTGTGATCCAAAAGTTCAAATCAGGTAATTTTTATACTATTCAAATCGTCTCATTAAGACAATTCAAATGGTGAAAAAATCATCTGATTTGAATCACAGGATCGCAAGATACTACAAATTCGCCATAATACCACCGGCTCCCTTATAGTGACAAATCGATAAATAACATTTAGAATATAGCAATATATATCAATATTTTGGTTATAGATTGATATTTATTAAAAATCAATATATATCGAAAATAGATTATAATTGATATAAGGGTGTGATGACCTAGAGAAGTGGCAGATTGTCACCCCCAAGCAGCAAGTCAACAGTTCAAATCCCACTGGTGACGATAATGAAAATTAGGCCTGTGTTGCGGTAACTGTAGCTCAATATCGGTTGGGTGAAAAACCTGTAACCTTGGTTTCACCATCTTGAACGGAAGCTTTCGGGCACAATAGTGTTTGTTACACTGAAAAATTCAAGGAACCAGAAATACAGAAACCCGTTTGGAAAGACCCGAATAAGGAGGTAGATTACGATCTCTGATGGTGCTACCATAAATAAGGTCGGTACCAGGATCCGAACGAACCTTACAAGGGCAAGGGATGTATCTCGTGATTTGATTATCGGACCGTATGGTACTGAAAATCCAGGAGCATAAAACGACGAAATGGAATGAAGTTGCTCGACTGATACTGGATACCTGCGGGGTAAATTAGCCCTAAGGCTGTTTGGAACATAATTGGTGGATTCGTATATATAGATTAGAGGGTTTTGAATAGGCAACACCAGTAGCGGGTGCAGGTATAGCAGCTAGTATAGAACCTGCGGGCGGACTACTTAAATTAGGCACCAAAGTGCACATGTGGCTAGTTGTACCCTATACATGTTGGCAAAATCCCGACTTACTATAGTTTGGGATTTGTCCGTCATCCCAAATCCCAAATCCCAAATTCTAGTATAACTAATATCTCAAAAACTTTATTAATAATCTTTATTTAAACAAATCATATATATTCTTATAGTTATAAATAATATATTTACAAAATATTAAGATTATTTATTTGATTTAATCTTTTATAAATAGCAATTGTTTTTTTATTATTTGGAATTTGTCCGGGTTTTGCCAGCATGTATAGTTGTACCCTCGTCTTTGTATACAACCATTAATTAATAAATATGTGGCCCAATAATATCAGCAAATTTTATATATAGATATATATCGATTACTAACTAGTAAGATATATATCGATACCCATCACCCCTGCCGATTACTATTGATAGTAATAGTAATCGATATATATCGATACTATCACTATCAATAGTAATCGGCAGGGGTGATGGATATCGATATATATTGATATATCGATTATAATCGATAGTGATAATAATCGATATATATCAATATTAATCGATATATATCTGATATAATATCAATTAATAATTATTAAATTCACATAATCATGCTTTTTAAATATTTTACAGGTTTTCGCAAGTTTTCGCAATTTAATTATAAATTTATATTTATTTATTGATATTATATAATATTTTAATTTATTAAATATACAATATTCACAAGTTTTCGCTATTTAATATAAAAATTTTTTTTTTACTATATTATATTTTAAATATTACATATATTATATATTATTATAAAAAAAATAAAAAAATAAATCAAAAAAAAACGAAACCAAAAAAAATTAAAAAAATAAAAACAAAAAAAATAAACTATTATATTCTTTATATTCGCTCATATTTGCTTATATTCATTTATATTCGCTTATATTCGCTACTTCTTGCAAAGTGCCAGAAAGTTAGGTTGTTTTCTTGCAAAGTTCTGAAAGAAGTAAGGAATAAATAAAATAAAATAAA
>QKWP01000826.1:163857-179499 GCA_003550325.1 Gigaspora rosea
TTTTTTTTTGTCATTTTTTTTATAATAATATATAATATATGTAATATTTAAAATATAATATATAATAAAAAAATAAAATTTTATATTAAATAGCGAAAACTTGTGATTATTGTATATTTAATAAATTAAAATATTATATAATAATAATAAATAAAAAACAATTTATAATTAAATTGCGAAAACTTGCGAAAACCTGTAAAATGTTCAAAAAGCATGATTATGTGAATATAATAATTATTAATTGATATCATATTCGATATAACAAGATATATATCGATTACTATCACTATCGATAGTAATCGATAGGGTATTAACCGGATATAAATCGATTACTATCACTATCAATAGTAATCGATAGGGGTGTTGATAATCGATATATATCTTACCGGTTAGTAATCGATATATATCTATATATAAAATTTGCCGATGCTACACATTATGTAAAATGAACAAAAAAAAAGAAAAATTTATAAGCCCATTTGATCTATAATCTGCCATATGGCGTAGTACACATAGTGTCAAATAAACCAAAAAAAAAAAAAACAGCAAAAAAAAGATTTTCAATTTTTTTAAAAACAGAAAAAATTTACAAAAAAAAAAAATCAAAAATTTCATAAGACCATTTGATGCGTAATCGCCCATATGGCATAGTGCACACAGTGTCAAATGAACCAAAAAAAAACTTGGTAACTCGCGGGTGAACGGGTAACCTGGATAGCCACTCACCCGGGTCCAATTACTATATAATATATATATAGCTTAAGCAATTTTATTTTTTTTTTTAGAATGACTGCTAATCCCGGACCCGGACAGGTTCGCGAACTTTGAACTAGACCCAGACCCTATTATCATGTTTGAGTCCGGTTCGGGTTCGGTACTTTAGGTTCGGGTCCGAGTTCGGGTTCGAAATTGGCAAAATTTATGGTTCAAGTCCGGGGTCAAGTCCGGGTCCGGCCGGACCCGGACTTTGGAGCCCTATCTGACCCTGATCATTCAAGTGGACAATATAATCTTGAATTCTATTATGAAAGAGATTCAAGGATAAAAAAAAGGGATTTGATCGGATTTAAATCTGTTGGACCGGTAATTTAAGCAAATAGGGCGTGGCATACCAATAATAAAAGAAAGGCGTTTGAGTAGTATATGAAATCTGCTAAACCCGGCAATTCCAGTAGAAAATGTAATCCTGGGGTCTGCTATGAATAAGGTATGGGCGCATTAAAAGATGAAAAAAGGTAATCTGCCGAAGCTATCAAAATTTCAATACCGAATTTTATTAGGATTAGAGTGAAACATATAATTGTGGCGAAGAACGGTCTGATTGTCTTCTACATTTTTGATATAGATATGGAGACTAATTCTGATTAGAAAAATTGTTCTAGCCAACAGATCAACCTGGTCAACCAGCCTGAACTTTTAAGGATCAATCATGGCCCACAATTTTTTTATTGCCCATATCACTACTCTAAACTATCAAATATGGGGCACTATTCAATAACAAAGGGAGAAATCTCTTTTAAATCTGGTCAAAATGACCAGATTTAAAAAGAAATTTCTCACTTTTTTATTAAACAGTGCTTACATATTGTTTAAAAAATAATCGTTATATTATATTTATACATATTATGTAAAAATAAACAAGAATAGCTCATAAATACAATAATCGTTTTATTAAATTATGAAATGATTTTTCTACCTGTATATACACAAATCAAAAAATAAAATAAAAAAATGAATTATATTTATTATATAAAATAAAAAAATGAATTATATTTATTACATAAAATATGCTTTTTTTGATTTTGATTCAAGTTAACTCGTTAGTATTTAACTCTATCAATATTCAAGTTATAAAATTCTTACTTGAATTACTTAAGTTAACTCAAGTCCAAGCTTTACTTTTGGAGGCCTAAAATATTAAAGTGATAGTTATAATTGAAAGTTCAATAGCAGGTTTGCTCTTGTCGACACATATATAGTGCAACTTATAGGAGCAGGTGGGTTGGACTTTAGGCTAGTAACAAATGAGCAGGTAGGAGTAATAAGCGAGTGGGTAATAAACGAAGCAGGTGTAATGAACGAGTGGGTAATGAGCGGGTGGGTAATCAGTTGGCTACTTTGGTGAACTTTTTTCATTTTTATTGGCTAGCGGAGCAGAAGTTGATTTGGTAGTTACGGACTTACCTTTGTTTAGAAAGAAAATTATCCCATCCCTCTCGCGACAATGGGTATTAAAGTCACATACGTACTGTATAGTATGTATCTGGTATTAGGTATGTAGTTCAGTAGTATATACTACAGTACTATAAAAAAAATCTTCACATTTACAAATCGGGATTTTCATTAATTAATTTGCGTCACAATTACTTAGTAATTGTAGATCATTTTCTCCGATTGACTCGTGGATTATCAATTAAAAATCTTTAAAATATATAAGAATTTTATATATACAATTTTCTATACAAATTTGCTTGGAATATAGTTTAAGGGATAGTAATATAATTTTTGATATTATAAAAGAAGAATTTTTATATTCAATTATTTGATTTTGCTAATTCTTTAATTTTTTAACAAAGTCTTAAACATTATTACATGACCTATACCAGATTATCCAATTATTCTGATTATTAAAAATAATACTATTTGTGATCTGAGTAAACGGATATGCTTATTTTATACCAGATTCAATCTTAGATTTCTATTTTTTCCACCTATTAGATTATGCTACTCTTCATTTACTAATCAAATTATAAGATTAGGTGTAATATAAAATTTTAAAAAAAATTGAAGCTTTTTAAAAATTGGCTCTAATTTAAAATTTTGTTTACAAAATTTCCTTTCGTGTTCTAACCAAAAAAAATTCTTTGCTAAGTTTTAATATAGTATATGTTTTATTAGATTTTTATACTTTTCAATAGTCAAAATTTCTAAGCTAATTTTATTCAATTAAAAACAGTTTTTTTTATTCAATAGGAACTAATGAGAAAAATTAGTTAATCTGTTCAATTTTTACTCCAAATAGTTAATTCAAATTAGCCAATTAAAAGCTACTAAAAATTACTAGATATTACTAAAACTTTTTATTCAAGTAATAAAAAATTTTACTAGAATAGTCTAGTAACCTTTGATTACTAAAAGCTATTATATTTCTGATTTCATTCCATCTAGTTAAATCCAAGCTAATTTCTAAAATCTAATTTTAGATCGCTTCTAACATACGGCGTTAGAAAAATAGGCATTGACAAAAATTTATTATGTAAATCGATGCTTTAAATGCTAAATTATATAGTCTAATGCATGCTTTATTTGATAGTATTGTTAACTCATTTTTGCAAAAAATGCCATAAGCCATGTTTTAATTGACCGCTCCCCATATATAGTATTTTATATTTATTTTAATATATATTTTTTTTGCAAATTTTATATATAAAATTGTAATTATCTCATTTTAATCTATAAGTAATTACACTGAAAAAAAACAATTCTGTGACTAATAATTTAATGAAAGCATAAATTATTATTATTCAAATGATATAAATATGTATACACATATAATTGTTAAAAATTATAACAATTATAAAATAAATTCATATGTTGTAATATATTTTTTTTTTTAGTTAATTATCTTATTATAGAAATTTAATAATATCAGGGATTTTCAAACAAAAAATTAGCTGCTTTTTCTATATCATAATCGTATCTTCCAAGAGCATCTATAGACTTTTCTCTTGAAAATCCCATAGCTTTCAATTGCTTAACTTGTTCTGCATCATCATCATCGTCGTCCATGCTTTGTATCTTTGGTTGTGACGATCCTGATGAAATTGATGCTTTTGAATCATTAGCTATTGTGGATTTTAGGCCCAATGGCGGCTCTGTTTTGGAGGGTGGTGTAGAGGATGATTTAAGTAATTCTTCGAATGCATCATCAAAGCCAATAGATGAGTTTGTTGCTTTTGGGGGTTCGCCTGTAATTCCACCAAATGCAGCGTCTACCAAGTTTGGCTTAGTAGCATTTGAAGTAGTACTTGATGTACTTGATGAAAAGGGGTCAAAATTATTAAATGCCTTATCAAATTTATCAAAATCTGTTGAACTGTTTTTTCTTGAACTAATTGATGGTGTTACACCCATGTTATTTCCACTACTGCTTATGTTGAACGCAGGTTTAGAATGTGTGACAGGTGCATCAAATGTGGGATTAAAGTCTTCTTTAAAGTCTGTGTCATCAAAATCTGCATCAAAATTAATAGGTGGTGTTTTTGTTACTTTAGCATCTGTTAAATCTGCAAATACCGCGTCGAAATCATCTATTTGAGTTGAAGGCTTTGATTCAGATGATTTCTCTACAGAAATCCATGATTCGGAATCTTTTATAGGTGCCAATCCTCCTCCCAAAGATTCCGACATCTCTCCCACGACAGGAGCAAATGGTGATTCCACTCCTTTATTATATGCATTTATTTTATCTTTGGCTTCTTCCACAATCGCTGAGTTTTTTGGCGATTCACTCAGGGCAGGATTATCAAGTGTAATTTCAGTTTCATTATTATTGTCTTTTAAAACTTCCGAATTAAAAATGTTATCTTTATTTTCGATATTAGTAGGAATGCTAGAAAAGTTATTATCAAATCCTATCTTGGCACCACTTTCCACTGATGCTTCAATTTCTTCTAGACTAGGAAACTCTGTTGTAAACGATTCTGATGCTACAATATCATTATTCGAACCAAATGTCGTTGAAAAGGTTGAATTATAATCTGATTTTCCAACTGATGATCTTTTGAAATTGCCGAATGGTGCAAAAGGATCAGTGTCTGATTTTTCTTCACTTTTTTCAACTATTTGTTGTGGAACATTATCAGATTTTGTTATATCTTTATTAAATCCTGCAAATGGCGTGTTAAATGGCGTATCAAATGAATTTATACTACGAGAACTGTTAACTGCTGTATCATTATCTTGAGGATTGGTGCTTAATGTGTTTTCACCAAAAATGTTATTAACATCAATTGACTTAGAATTGGACACAGAATTTGGTTTGTCAAACATTGTTTCTTCTAATTTGGAAGAGTTAAATGGTGATGATTTAACGCTAGATGTGCCTACAGTGGAATTAGAAGCAAGTGAAGAATTTGACATTGTTCTTTTAACACCACCTCCAAGAGACGATATCGAAGAATGCCGATTATGGATGTTGGGTCTTGACTGACTTGAATTATCAGCAAATTCCAAGCCAGGTTGCGAATTTATATTTCCTTGTAATGTGACACTATCAGATGGATTTGGTACAAATGCACCAGTACCAAATGGATCATCATCTGGTATATCCCGACCTTCGAGATCTTGTAATGTTTTTAAAGCTTTGTCCTTCTCTTTTTCTGCAGATGTCAGTTGCATCCTATTGATATCGAGTAGTCCTTTTTGTTTTCTACTTTCTGTTTTGAGTTTCTCAATTTCAGCTTTTATGGTCACATTTCTTTCTTCAGCGAGTCTCATTCTTCTTTTAATGTCTTGCATTTCGTCACGATCTTTTTGGATACTAGTATGTAATTTGTCTCTTTCAGATTGTAATTGTTCCAACGCTCTTTCAGCTTGAGAAAGTTCTTCCCTTGCACGCTCAAGGCTTTCGTATTCATTTTTATAGTTTGCTTGAACTTCCTGTAAAGACCTATGTTCAGAATCATATAAAGTACGAACCTGGGAAAGTCGAGTTGTTATTTCATTCTTTTGAATGGCAAGATTAGCCAAATCAGTATCGAGATTGGCTCGACTTGTTTTAAATTCCGAAATAGCACCACTTAAATTATCTGCTTGCGATTTGAGAGTTCTAATTTCACCGTTTTCAATTGCTACTTGGGTGTTTATATCAGTATCACCAAGTAGATCAAAATCACTTGAGCCTATATTATTAAAGATAATAAATGCTTATTTCGTAGAATGGATAGCGTTAAAATATATATAATAGCTTCATACTTTGAGAAACAGAACTGGAATTAAAGAAAGGTGATGGTGATGGGGTATTAAGACCTTGCTCGAACACCAACAACGAAGAGCGTTTTCCAATTGGAGGGCTTTTTATAGTTCCTGACCTTGTTAAAGAATCAGGAAATGTAGCTGTTTTAAAGTTATATATGATCAAACGATTAGTATAATGAAATTATGAAATAATCCAATTGTAGTCCGCTCGTATCAATTTTATTAAAAGCAAGAATATTTGCGAGGATCAATAAAAAAAAAGGGAATTAAGCTATGGATCATTGCTAGGAAAATCACCCTTCGAATCATTAACACAAAATTTTTAATAGGAAAATCATAAATATTTTTAGGAAAAAAATTCCTGGAAAAGGTTCCATATCTTACAAATGTTATTATATATTAAGGGCGGTGTCATTAATCACCTGATTTTTTTTATTAGAGGCCTACCCCCACCTGATATATATAATTATATATATGCAACCTAACTTTAAGCTTGACCCCCTTCTAAAAAATTTTTGTCACCTCCCTATATAACTAGAAGACTTACTTGGTATAGATCGCATTGACGGTGGGATAAGACTTTGTGGTAGGGTAGTAGGTAGAATCGCTCCACCCATTTTTTTTGTTATTAGATACATAGCAACAGCAAATTCGTCACGATTAAGAGTACCTGATTTTCTGATGTCCGCAAGGTCCCTATATTAACGTCCGAATATTACTTTGTGTAAAGAGACATTGAGGAACAATATTCAAAAATAGTCATATAATTTTACCATATCTGTGCCAATACATTTGGCGTTAATCTAGATTTCATGAAGAAATTCGCTGCTTCATCGCCTATTAAATAATGATTTCATTCTAAGATACAGCTTACATATATATTTATATATGTACATTTTAGTTTGCAAGAATTTTTAAGTGAACGATTATTTCACCTGTGAGATATCCTTTATTAATCCCATCAACGGAACTGAAATATCTATCATAAGTTGCTTTATCTTCAGCAGTAACGTCCCACGAATAGTTTTGAATAATAGGAGACATTGGAGAATCTACAACCCCAGCAATTTGTCTAGATGCAGGTTGCGGTGAAGTTGGAAGACTTGATGGACTTGACGTGCTTGGTGTTTTACCTGAAGCCATGTCATAGAGTCCTTCTGGGAGTACCGATGGAATGTTTTTAATTGTGCCGTTCATAGTATTTTGTACAAAATACATTGCGATAATAAATTCCGCCATATCTAGTTTTCCTCGTTTTTTTGTATCAGCCAATGTCCTTGAAGATTACCAAAAGAAGTTGATATAAAATTTAAATAGTGATTCAAACTTTGTTAAATGAATAAATAAATTGTTCTTACCAAATCTGGCCGAGTTTGTCTAAGGGTAATTTCGATTTCATGAGGATATCTCTAACTCCTTCACCTAAATAATTAATATTTGATTTTAAAAATTAAAGTATCTTCTAGATTATAAAATAGGTTAAGAAAAAAAATTTTTTACCATCCAAATCACCATTAACAGGATTTAGCCCGATAAACATTCGTATATATTTATCTCGGTCATCGGTTGAAATTATATAAACACCATCAAAACGTGGAAGAGGTGCAGCTAAGAGTTACAATTAACTAAAGTTATTACAAAATAGTCAATTTGATAAAACGAGGAAACTATTGTAATTACGTTAACAAAATTACCAGCATTGATATTGGTAGGATCAGGGGATTGTCCATTTTGTGCTTGAGCGATTAACTTGACAGCAACACTGAAACTTTGCTGCGATAAATAACCCAAGTTTTCACTATCTGCAATATGCCATATCTAAATTTATGATAACGAATTTATAAAATTTACAAAAAAAAAAAAAAAAATTGAAAGCTATTATGGAAATTTCGTAAAATATTCACTTCTCTTAAAACTGAAGGCGGTAAACCAGAATTTGAAAAAAATTTGACAGCATGTTGCCCTTCGATCACACCCTTTTTATTAACATCAGCAAGCTGGAAAAAGTAACCATATATGCGTTTTTCCTCGGGAGTAAGTATAATTTGTGGGCCTAAAAAATTGATATTAAGTGTTCAATAATTTTAGCATCAGGGGCAAAATTATTAAGCAAACCAAAATCCTTCTCACATGGGAAATACCTTTACTCAACATAATCAGGGTACTCGAATTTTTGAAATGTATTTAACGAAATGTAGGTTTCACAATTCTCCAATGATAAAAAAAAAAGATTGTTTAAAAAAAAAAGGGGTTGAGGATTTAAATTATTATGACTAAACTTTCAATATTAGACGGTAATATCAGAAGATACAATGAATGTTACACGGCGTGTAATAATAACAAATTACGTTGGGAAGTATAAATGCATTATATTAATCGATCGCTATTAAACTGTATTACCAATAATTTATTTCTTTGACAAAATGTTAAATATTGTTTTAGGAATCTTAATGACCTTCGGACCAGTCCTGGGTTATATAGATCAAATAATGAAATTTAGAGCGACAAAGTCTAGTTTTGGCTTCTCTTTAGACACACCTGGAATACTGTTGATTAGCAGGTATTTATTCTACAGAACTGAGGGTATGTAGTTGCTGTAGTTGCTGTAGTTGCTATCATTGATATATCCTTAAACTTTCATGATTTTGATCTGATCAATTTTAACATTCGTTTATACAATTTAGCATAATTCGTGTTTTCTTTTGGTAAGTTTTTAGTTGATTTTTTCTATTTTATTGGTCATAGTTTTTCATTCATGGATTTTCTTTATCGTTCACAGGATTGGCAAAAGATTCGACATAATACTTCTATATCAAAGTATAGTAATGATCATAGTTCAAATATGGCTTCTTTACGAATGTATTAGATATCGTATTCCAACTTTATCAATTCATAATCGTAAACGCTGGTTTTGGAATTGGAGATCGTTTAGGCCTTATATGACTTGTTTGATAGTTTTGCTTGGACATCTGATATTTTTTTCTAATTTTTTTGGTGATCAAGTTTGGTTTATAGAGCTTTTGGGATATTTGGTATGTTGTAAGATTTATATGTTCTAATTCTTGGTATATAAAGAAGAATTTCACAAATTCTTATCAATTTAAAGGCGCTTGGAATCGAATGCACACTTCCTATGCCACAAGCAGTACAAAATTATAAAAATAAATCCGTCTCGGGATTTAGGTATAGTCCAAATTTACTATCATAATGTTTATACTGTATCGGGTATTCATTTTATTTATATTAATCGATTGTTCTCATTCTTGTTCATTCTATCCCCACATGACCAAACTATAATGACCAAACTATATAAAAGCCCATTTATTCTTCTTACATGGTTTTTTGGGGATTCTTTTAAGATATATTATTATGTTTTTTACAGTAAGAATTCGCCTCTTCAATTCGCGTTGTGTAGTGCAATACAGCTACTTGTTGATTGTGTTATCGTTGTGCAGTTTATTATTTATGGCGAGAGCAATAGGAAATAAAGAATACAGTCTTTACTTTTGTGTGCATAAATTTCAACTTAAGCAGTTCAGTACGCTGGCAGTTTAAAAAATTGGTGCCATTTTAAGGAGTTTGAAAATTTTCGAATATCTAAATAATAAATACTTCAATATTACTTTGTAAGTTTCGTTTGTGTAAAATATCGATCGACACGGATGTATCTTTTAGGCACATTCATTAATCGCGCATTTATTCAGCGTTATTTTGATCACGGCAGAAAATTTTTTTATTTACTATTAAAGATAATATGTAACCTCTGAAACGGGCACAAGTTTTTAAAAAATGATGGTTAAACGGTTCGAGAACGTTACTTTGAAAAGTTAAAAGTTAACATCTTATTTCCCATTCGGGAGAATGCTAGCTTTAATTAATACAAATCATAGTATAGACTAAGGTTTCAAATAGCCTAATTTTACAGATTAGCATTTACTGTAGTGTTAGGTTAAAAAAAATTTATTACTATTTTAGGTAATTCACGTGCTTGATAATCATAGATTTCAAAGTAAAAAAAAAAATAAATGATGCCCCGGATCATAACCTGAACGTACCAATCTCGGCATTATTTTTGATGAAATGCAAAAATAAATAATTAGCAAATGCGTTCATTATCTCCAAGACTAACATCCGCACAAAAATCAAAAGTTACATTGTCTCTTTTTACAACAGTGGCTTTATTTGCTATATTTACCGTTGCTGCACCACCTTTTTTACCATGCCCTGCTCTTGATGACGCACAACGTAAGGCATTATTAGAACAACGTCTTAAAGCAATAAAGCTCGAAGAATCCGGTAAAAGAAAAGTAATTGTGATATCGAGAAATAAAGATGAAAATTACCGGAAAGTAGGATGAGTCAGCGAATTAAGGTAATATAATCTATCGCTATTAGTATGAAAGATAAATTCGTTTATATGGTGGACTCATACTCTTGTTAAATATCTTAGCACTTAGTAAGTGCGTGAATAAATAAAAAATGTGTTAGATATCATTTTCAATCTATAAATATATTTTTTTCGTTAACGTCATTAATTACATCTTAAAAATTAATGATCGCATATACATGTAAGTCGGATGCCCAGGCTATTAATAAAATTTTATTAATAAATTTACTAACTTGTGTCAATTTCACTATATTACTGTATTAAAAATTATTCTTTATTATATTAATAATTCGTCATAACTGATAACGAAATTGATTTGTAAATAATTTGCTCTAGCAAATATTTTTTAAATTATTAGTGTTACTTTTTCAATAAATGAAAGTTCTTTTCGCAGTTAACAAATAATGACATGAATTATCTATATATTAATAATATTAATATCATTTAAAGAAACAATAATGAATATAGAATTTACAGATTTATTACGAGTTCTCAAGTTGTTTGTGAGGCGCCGTTTTTCTGCTGTCATTTTTGGTAATTTTTGGTTGTCTATTGAATTGTTTATTTTTTGTTGCCACATTTAATTTTCTGAAATCTCTTGTGACAATATGATATCGCTTTCTTGAGGTTTTAAGCATTTGCAATGAATCATGGATGATTGTTTCACATTTAAGTTTCATTTCACGAGCCAACTCTACATCAACAAATGTCTCTGAAAATTTGTAACTGTTCATAAATATAATGTAAAAATGTTGTCAGTCAATAACAAGTGTAATATACATTGAACCAATGACACTATTGTTTACCTTAACCATAGATATAACATAAGTGTGCGATGAATAGATTCAAGATCACCAAGTAATTCATCATTATGTGGTACTTTTTCTGGAATAGTGACAATTCTTGAGATATTACAGGGCTTTCCTTGACTATGTAACATAGCAAACTTGATTGAGAAGAATTATTTAAAATATTATAATGTTAATTATTCGAATGTTAGAGTTTCAAGCAGATTTTACTGTTATCAATCAAAGGAATGATTGAATTACCTTTTGTACATTTTTCATAATACGTTGATCTGATGTGTTTATAGGACCAGTAACAAAAATGAATCGTTCGGGAATAGTCATTGGAATAAGCTCAATTGAATTTGCAATAAGCTTTATGGTGAGGAAAAAAATAAATAAAAAAAATAAGAACTATTATAAAAAAATTAATTAATGAATTAATGAATTCTACCTTTTGTGTATGAAAATTGCACAGAAAGTATTGCCCGTCTACGCGAGCTAAATCTTCAAATTTTTCCTATGAAATCAAACGAAAATAGTATTTATTATTTAAATCCTACAGAATATATTGATATTATCATGCAATATATCAAAATTACCAAGAGAACTGCAAATTCTTTAACGTCTGGCAATTGATGGGCAAATAATTCTACCATTTCCATCGTAGGTTGTAATCCTGCCATCTTTAGTTCGTTAGATAATTATATAAATATATGTAATAGTGTAGTAAATAATATTTATGAATCAATGAATGATTTACCTCCAAATTCTTATGTGGCGCATCCATCGCTTGATGTACATATTTTAAATCTGAGGTCTCAAGTCTTAAATTAATGAAATGTACAAAAATTTATTAAATTTAATAATAAATTCACATAAGATGAAAATTATTGACTCTTCCCAACTACTTACGCTGTCACTTCACCAACAGCGTTTTCAGTACCAAACCGGCCAGCTCGTCCAGCGATTTGCTTGATCTGAGGAATAGGAATATATCGTACACCTATTCCATCATATTTTTTTATGGATTCGAATACTATTCGTTTAATATTTCTAATGTAATGTATATTCAATGGAATTAATATACAATCATATCATATATAACAAAAAAACATAAGAATTGAAATGAAATGAAAAAAGGTTTACCTACAAATTCAAACCCATTCCAATAGCATCACTTGCAACCAGAACATCAAACCCACTATTAGGGTCATTGAATAACTTGGCTTGTTGCGATCGCGTTTCTAGATAAAGATTTTCGACATTGATAAGCATACTACCAATAATAAGTAAAATAATAATAATATTGTAAACATTGTATTAACACACACCAGGTGGCAGACTACCATATGCAACTGCACAACGAAGGCCAGTAGCTGCTTCAATCTCATGCTTTAGGCTGAATATTGATTTCCTGGAAAAAGTTACCACGCAATCGCCTTTTTTTATTTTTTTAAGATCACCATCAAGAGATTTTTGACTTATTTCAAGACTAGAAAGACGTTTATATTCTCGAATCTCAATGTCTTCATTGATACTCTGGCAAATTGATTTAACAAGTGGCACAGCCGAAGGTTCTCCACATATGTGAATCTCTTTAGCTTGTAAACCTATTTTATTTATTTATCATTAATTTTTACAAGGAACTTATAAAAAAAATTCCATTGAATTGATCAATGCCCAAATGAGATAGTCATTAAGTTTACGTACCCAAAAGAGCTTGCGTCCATGCCCATCCTCGTTGTTGATCACTTATCATTTGAATCTCGTCGATAACAGCCACGTCAACTTGCTTTTGTAGATTTACCATTTCAATAGTAGAAGACGTCAAAGGCACATTAATTCCCTTTAACTCTCTCCTTTCCTCCCCAGTCACAAGATTACATGGGATACCTTTACTATTAAACCTGTCAAAAATTTCATGTGCAAGTAAACGTAAAGGACCACAATATACTCCGGAATTTGCACTCCCTAAACACTTTAAAGCGTTATATGTTTTTCCTGAATTGGTAGGACCAACATGAAGTATGATCTTGCTGAGAATGAGAAAGAATAAAATCAAATGCTAAACTTTTTGTATAATACTTGTTTATTTATTACTAATTGAGCATACCGCTGTATAGTTCTTGCAGCTGGATGCCATTCAGCAGGAAATCTAAGGTCGCTTAATTGTTTCAATGAGTTAAATCTTTGCTTATCTCCATCAGACATAAAATTCATAGAATATTCCAAAAATGCGAGCTTTAATAACTTCTCAACAGCATCTCTCTAAATTATTTATAAAATAAAATTTTTATTGAGAATTAAACCATTATTAAAATAATTGAAAGATTTTTTTATTAAACAACGTACCCCACCCTCATTAAAAGCAGATTGTAAAGCTTTTCTTTCACATTTTTGAATCTTACCGTCTTTCACTTCCTTCACGAATTGTCGTATCGCAGAACGATATTTCATTATTTGCACACCCATTTCAGTACTTTGACGTCTAACTTCCTTTGAATTTTGGAAATCAGACAATACCTCCTTTAATATACTTTCAACATCTTTTGGTTCATCAAATATTTTATGCCCAAAAATTATACGATTCAATTTATTCAATTTGGAATCATTAGGACGTATTAATGTTGTTTGTGTTGATTTAGACTTATAATCATTAGAACGTAATAATATTGTTTGTGTTGAGAAATTATTTTTACTTATTATCAAAGGTGAATATTTAGAATATCTAAAAAATCTATATCGAGAAAACCAATTCATTTTATAGATCGAGATCGAAAATATGTTACGAATGCTATTAAAAATCTGTGATCGATCGACAAACTTTTTACGTAATATTTCTGTGATACAGATTTATATTATCTACGTATAAATTATTTAAATTATTTTTTCTAATAAAATAAAACATTTTTATGACTTTGACGTTGTCGGTGATTGGTGTGTTTCAAATCGTTCTGAAATAAGGTAGTACTACTTATTTGATTACTAGAGATTGATGGTTCAAAGTATATTATCCGTCGTTGTTTTTTCACAGTAATTGTTTTAGAAGGAATGTCGCGTTCTGTAAAACATTAAACTGGAAAAAAAAACGAAAAAAGTGTAGCCGATTAGGGTTAGCCGGCTAAGTCAGCCTTAGTCGGCTCTTAATAAAAATAGAGTTGATCTTGTTCTAAACTTATTTATCATTCTTCGTATTTTCACAGTTCACCGAACTGCAGTACAGTACCTGAAGGCTTGATAGCCCTTAGTTAGGAACGTACGCGGTGATTAGGCAAAAATGAACGATTATTTAGCCAAAAAGTATGGAATGTCCTCAAAAACTACGAAAAAGACAAAAAAATCGGCGAAATCTACTGCGAGTTATGCTATAATTGACGAAGATGAATTTGGGATAAATGTAAAGCTGTTAGTTCTGACGACGACAATGATAGCGATCTCCTAGTCTCAGTTGGTAAACGCGTACTCCAACCTTCGTTTAGAAATAAAAAGGTTTAAGTTGTTTAAACTTATTAACAGACTCTGATACTGTTCATTTAAATATTATGTAAATCAATAGATAACTGAAATCGCTAATGAAGAGAAAATTAAATGATGGAGGCCGATTGGTGATGAGGACGAGGCACCACAAATTGGTATGGGAATAATTTAATAGAGTTTACAAGTCATTCATTTTATTAGTTATATAAATATATGCACATACTTTTACAGTACAGAATTTATCAGAGTCCTTAGACAATGATCCGACAGAAACTCTTGGTCCAAAGCGGAAGAGACGTCGATCGCATTCTTCAGATAGAAAAATGGCATCTGGATTAAGTGTTGGCTTGCAGACAGCTGATAAAATGGAAAAAGATATGGAACGCATTGAAAAAGAAACTAAAGACAAATTAAAAAATATGGATCCTTCGCGATCCGGACGCGATGCGGAGACTGTATATCGTGATAAATATGGTTAATATTTTAGATAATCTTTATTATTTCTAATTTATATCTGTATAATATTTAATAATTTTCATTTATGTATGTATTATGCAGGAAAAAAAATCGATATAGTTGCACAAAGAGCTGAAGAGCGTCGCAAAATTGAGGAAGAAAAGTACATGAAATGGGGAAAAGAGGATCAAATTAACAAAGAGGAAGAATTACGTCATAAACCGTTAGCAATGTATGTAACAATATATTTTTTATTAATTTTTATCATTTGTATTTTTGTAAATCTATTTTTATTTTATAGATATAAAGATGACAAAGAATTAAACTAAGAACTAAAAGCACAAGAACGTTGGGATGATCCTACTGCATTATTTTTAACTAAAGTGAGCAATCCCGTACATTATTTCTAGACAGTAGCAATTATTTATTATTTGTAATAACTTATCAGAAAAGTAAAAAAAAAGAATCGAGTCGTCCTAAATATCAAGGTCCTCCACCACCTCCTAATCGGTTTAACATACCACCAGGTTATAGATGGGATGGTATAGGTAAGCA
>QKWP01000826.1:179580-209721 GCA_003550325.1 Gigaspora rosea
ATAGATCGTTCTAATGGATTTGAAAAAGCGTACTTTGATAAGCTTAACACGAGGTCTGCACTGGCCAGTGAAGCTTACAGCTGGTCGGTCGAAGACATGTGAATGTTAGTGCCAGCTTGAAAGTATGATAACTTTGGAATATCATTCATAAAAGGTACATTTTTGTT
Source organism: Gigaspora rosea (assembly GCA_003550325.1). Taxonomy (NCBI): domain Eukaryota; kingdom Fungi; phylum Glomeromycota; class Glomeromycetes; order Diversisporales; family Gigasporaceae; genus Gigaspora; species Gigaspora rosea. The sequence goes on from QKWP01000826.1 coordinate 179,748, forward strand.
AGGTAATACTCAAATAAAATATGATTTAAAAATAAATATGCTTATACATACAGTACTAACAATCAATAAATCAAAAGGATATATTATTAGTTTATAAAACAAATTAAAGAAGTGCAATATGTAAATATAGACTTGTATAATCATTTTTATAACAATCTACTATTAATTTTATTAGTAATTTAAATTTTTAAATGTAAAATGAGATATTTAGCCTTCTTATGTATAGTTATAAAAATTTAAAAATTTTTCACCAATGTTGGTATGGTTCCTGGAGACTCTATGGGTATAAATATTCTATTCTCAATTTTCATATTAACATTCAAGCGTAATGTCAGAAAATGATTTAAGGGATCAGCAAGATGCAGTACAATAAATTATCCGTATGTTTTGTAAGAAAAGTCGGTTTTTACTTCTAAAGCTAACACTGATATTCTTCATTATAACAAAAAGTTTTTATTATTTCATATCTATATTTTTATTTCATATCTATATTTTTTTTCCTCTTACGCCAAACACTTTTGAAGTATCTTATTTTAAAACGGCATTTGGAGACTATCGATGAAATCAAATTCGAAATATATATTGTTATCATTAATTAGAGAGTTCAAATTTAATATAATAGTGATAATGGTATTTATTTATAGGATTTTTAATGAGTTCTTGACAAATAGAAATACTAATATGAATAATTCAACACCAACGATTGTGTACAAAAAATATTTGATATTAAAAGTTTAATTCAAATCTACTCTATATAATCATCATTCTGTTAACTTTTTACTTTGATTTATTTAAATGCTATGAGACATCCCAGTCATCACCAAGGTCGGCAATAGGTTGACTTATTGCTAGAAAAATAAGTTTAAGAATTAGTTAGTCTAACTTACAATAACAATATAAAAGACTAATTAAGTCTTAACAATTTAATTCTTGAACTATCTGTTACATAGAATACTGTACATTAAAATTATAAATTTAAGGACAGTGTTTTGAGACATAATATTCTTACCCGCATTTACTGGTTCAGGAAGTTTTTGAAAATTTAAAGATCGACTTATGTAAATAGCTTGTTTGTGTGTCTGATAGTTAAATCGTGCCAATTTTGCTTGATCGTATATTGAAGGATTTTTTCCTGAGTCTTTAATTTCTTTAACTTGTTTGTATAATTCAGTTTCATGGTTTTCTACATCTTGAGTATACTGATTAAGCATATTTTCTAATTCTTCAGCAGTTAGTCGGTTTTGAGGTTTAGCATCCAAACATTTATTCATCAAATCCAAAAGTAACTGCGGGACTTTACACCTGATTTTGGGTCTATGACCTAGACAAACTTGAATCGCTAGATTTTCATTATGTGGAGTATCATGATATGGAGGATATCCAGTAAAAACTTCTGACATAATTATTCCAAACGAATAAATATCTGATTTTTGAGTATACTCTTTTGTATATAATACCTCTGGAGCAATATAAGGAAGTACTCCAAAAATCTCTGCAGAACTTGAATCTTGAGACACTGGTCCACATAGGCCAAAATCAGTAATGAAAGAGCTATACATGTTTTCATTAACTATATTTCCAGAATGAAAATCTTTGTGCACTAAATTAGCTTTGTGAATTGCGAAAAGTCCTCTTGCTATGAAATATAAGCTAACTATTTTATGTGGCCAACTTAAATCCTTATATTTACTATCTAATAATTTTCGGAGACTTCCTTGTTCTGCGTATTGCATAACCATCATATAATTACTATCTTCTGGGTTTTTAGTTATTCCATAGATTGCAATTGCCGAATCGCCCCCATGGTTATGTTGATTTTCAATCTAAAATATTAATTATTAATACATAAGCCTGCATTAATTAAATATTTGATATATTGGAAATTCTTACCTCATTTAAAAATTCTATTTTTATACTTTCTTTAGAACTATTAAGATTTTTTAAACAAACATTCCTTTGCGGATTTCTCACCCATCGGTCATTTTTACTATCCCAAGATTTAATATATCCGTCAGTCCATTTTGCCTTAAAAACAGTGCCAAAGCCCCCCTTAGCAAGATACTTTATATTTGTAAATTTATCAAAGGGAATCCATTCAATAAGACCTTTATGCCGTGCTTTAAGTTGCATTTGTTGAATAAAATTATCGATATCTGGATTGCCACTTGTCCATTTTCCGAACTCTTTTTAAACCTTAAATATCGCAAAAATCATATACTACTTTAATATCGATATTGTTAAGAGTTAAAATATAAAAGATTTTCTGATTCCGTATTACTTACTCCCTATCATAACAGTGTATCGAATTGTAAATAGATTGGTTAATGTTATGTAATTTGTATTAGAATATTATCGACATTTCTAATTCAAAAATTTTCTGATTCCGTATTACTTGCTATCGTAATATAGTGTATTGGATTATATGTGGATTGGTTAATGTTATGTTATTTGTGTTGTAATATTATTGACATTTCTGATTTAAAAATTTTTCTGGTTCCGTATTACTTACATTCTATCGTAGTATAGTGTATTAGATTGGTTAATGTTACGTTATTTGTGTTGGAATATTATTAAAATTTCTGATTTAAAAAGTTTCTGATTCCCGTATTACTTACTTACTATCGTAATATAGTGTATTGGATTGGTTAATGTTATGTTATTTGTGTTGGAATATTATCGACATTTCTGATTTAAAAATTTTCTGATTCCGTATTACTTACATTCTATCGTAATATAGTGTATTGGATTGGTTAATGTTATGTTATTTGTGTTGGAATATTATTGACATTTCTGATTTAAAAATTTTCTGATTCCGTATTACTTACATTCTATCGTAATATAGTGTATTGGATTGGTTAATGTTATGTTATTTGTGTTGGAATATTATTGACATTTCTGATTTAAAAATTTTCTGATTCCGTATTACTTACATTCTATCGTAATATAGTGTATTGGATTGGTTAATGTTATGTTATTTGTGTTGGAATATTATTGACATTTCTGATTTAAAAATTTTCTGATTCCGTATTACTTACATTCTATCGTAATATAGTGTATTGGATTGGTTAATGTTATGTTATTTGTGTTGGAATATTATTGACATTTCTGATTTAAAAATTTTCTGATTCCGTATTACTTACATTCTATCGTAATATAGTGTATTGGATTGGTTAATGTTATGTTATTTGTGTTGGAATATTATTGACATTTCTGATTTAAAAATTTTCTGATTCCGTATTACTTACATTCTATCGTAATATAGTGTATTGGATTGGTTAATGTTATGTTATTTGTGTTGGAATATTATTGACATTTCTGATTTAAAAATTTTCTGATTCCGTATTACTTACGCTCTATCGTAATATAGTGTATTGGATTGGTTAATGTTATGTTATTTGTGTTGGAATATTATTGACATTTCTGATTTAAAAATTTTCTGATTCCGTATTACTTACATTCTATCGTAATATAGTGTATTGGATTGGTTAATGTTATGTTATTTGTGTTGGAATATTATTGACATTTCTGATTTAAAAATTTTCAGATTCCGTATTACTTACGATCTATCGTAATATAGTGTATTGGATTGGTTAATGTTATTTTATTTGTATTGGAATATTATCACATTTCTGATTTAAAAATTTTCAGATTCTATATTACTTACAATCTATCGTAATATAGTGTATTGGATTGGGGTTAATGTTATGTTATTTGTGTTGGAATATTATTGACATTTCTGATTTAAAAATTTTCAGATTCCGTATTACTTACGATCTATCGTAATATAGTGTATTGGATTGGTTAATGTTATTTTATTTGTATTGGAATATTATCACATTTCTGATTTAAAAATTTTCAGATTCCGTATTACTTACAATCTATCGTAATATAGTGTATTGGATTGATTAATGTTATGTTATTTGTGTTGGAATATTATTGACATTTCCAGTTTAAAAATTTTCAGGTTTTAGACTTCAATTGTAAGTTTGTCTTTTAAAATACTAATTTTTGTGAGTGCATTTACTTACAATCTATAAACTAATTTATAAGCTTCTTTTGCTCATGCATCATCTGGTTTAATTTTTAATAAGTTTTTCAAGTCAGCAATTGATTCATTATATCTTCTCACCATATAATTAATTTCCCCACGATATTTTAGTGCTATCGTGTTCTTTGATTCAATTTCTAGCAATCTAGTTAGATCTGTATGTGCTTCTTCGTATCTGCCTATAATTAAATAAGCTTTTCCTCGAGACATTAACATACATGTATCATTTGGTTTATTTTTTAATTTATCTATGTATTGGTCAAAGACTTTAGAATTGATCCAACATGCTTCCCATAATTCTTTACCAATATCATCGTTAGTCATTGCTATTCATAAAGAGATATTATCGTTATAGAAAATTTAAATATGCATCAATTTTTAAAATTTAATGTTAAAAAAAATTTACTTTAATATTTAAACTTTTTATGTCCTAAATTCGCTTTGACAGATGCATCTTGTGATCTTAACACAATGCAAGGATACAAATTATTTTTTAAATAATCCAAATTATCAGGTAGATAACAAGCAATTCCTTGAATATTAATATAAAATCCTTGTTGATTAACTAAAATAATGATGTATATTAATTAAAAATATTCTGAAAATTTACCTAGATTTACACCATTTTTAGTATAAAATATCATCTTATCGTTATTTTTAAAATTTAAATAGCATCCAATTGTATCACAAGCAGTATATGTCGGTCCATATGGCTTGCCATTGCCAGAACAAAAAAAATATCCATTGTTACCATGGTAAGCACACCCCCACGATTTATTTTCCTCATTTTCCTTATTTTCTTCATCTTTCACGCATTCTAATCCTAAAAGATATTATAATATAACGTTAAAGATATAATAATAAATAAAGAAAAGCCCGTTATTACCAGCCATTAAGTAAGCATTAACAACGCTTATATCACTTTATTTTGTACAATATCCTATTCCAATCATTCTATATATCAATAAATAGAATTAAAGTGATTATGAAAAATTATAATAATAAAGATTAATAAATGATGAAATAATTGTTTAATATTACCCATTTTTTCCTTCATTTATAATTTCAATTTCAAAGTAAAATAATCCGAATTGTGAAGAAATTGGATTATTGGCTCGAATTACGACGGCTTTATAATCACTAGGATCTTTAAAAAATTTTTTTAAATAAATTAACAATATAATATTTTTTTGAGAAATTCACATTTTACCCGTATAATTCACTTCAAGTCCACTTGAATCTATACTGATAAATTGTGATTCATCAATATTCCACGCAGTCGGTAAAACAAAATCATCGAACAAAGTTGTCTCTCCCATTACATCAAACTTCTTCTGTCTATGATAGACAAAAGCAATTTATTTCAGGCAAATTATTGTCAGCAATATGTCTAATTATGTGCCGGTACGTATTACGTAGTATCAACCCATCTTTAATTAGCAGTAGCGGTAAATCAAAACTTTTTATCGTAATGTCGGTATGCTGTGATCGTTACATGTAAAAATTTTTTGACACTTACGTTATAAAATTAATACGTTAAGTTAATTACATATTATATATACCTGATATATATAACTTAAAAGAATTAAGCTTAGATTAACTTCTTGATTTAAAATTTAAAATAACTGTGTATATTTTAAACATTATTGTCTCTTTAGGTCATTAAAAAGTAATACGAATAGTAGTGGTGTATGAATGAGCAAAGAAGTTGTGTATAATCGTTAAATTAGCAAACACGTTTGTATGGTTGATGAGGTCACGATTGCGTATAAATCAAACATATCATAAAATATTACATTAAAGAAAACTAGATTGCGGGTTGTTAAACTTGTAATATCGGGTCCAATTTTTATAACATTATAATAAGTTACTGTAATTTAAAAGCCCAAAGTCTAATATGGTCGTTAAATAGCGAATGCAGTGATCGTAACGATTTCTTTTTAAATAAAATGTTGCTGGATGATATTAGTTCTGACGATGGGTCTATATTGTCGAACAATAACTTTTTTGATGGAGAAAATAATTCTTCTAATAGAACTGACAAAGAGGAAGATTTTCTCAAAAAAATAATTCCTTAATGAAACTTTGAAAACTTATATCGATGATACATTTGAAGATAAGTATCCGATAAATGATTTGATCTATTATCCGATTTGATCAAGCATTTGACTGTAAATTTTTGTTTGACTGTGCCCGAACACTAAATGAAATTATGTATTTTTTTGTATTTAAAAATTTTTATAATAAAATTAATAAAAATATGTTTAAATAACATGTATATAAAAAATTATATCTTATACCATTAATAAATTTTTGGTTTAATTAAAAAGTTTCTAAAGTTTCTAACACAACTCTAAAATTGCTCATATAAAGATTTAATTATTATTTAAACTAGAATGAAGAACATAAAAAAAGTATTCTAATCAAAGCAAGATCGATATCAGGTTAAATGAAGATCAAACTGGAAATTCTCAGGACTATTCAAAACGTTGTCATTTAAGTTTAATATGAGTACGAAATTGACTTTTTTATAAATACAACAGTCGTTTGTAGAAGAGTGAAACGGAGCACTGGCATTAAGATCATGATCAAGTTCGAGAAAGATCAAAATCAATATAATTATCAATGGAACCTACTATAAAACGGCTTCATGTTCGTGATACCTATAATTTCCTTTAATTACCTTTTTTTTTTTTTTGATAAAACTAAAACTAATTCCCGATTCAAATGTTTAAAACTCGTAGCACAAATACGAAAGAGCTTTTTGAGAGAGGTAAAAAAAATCAACCTGTGTACTAAATAAAGTTGTTCGCTGCATAAATCCTACATAATTTAAAAATTAAATTTGGATCACTTTTATTTGACTTTACATTAAATGCTTTGTAACATATCTAGAGGTGCGAACTATAAACTATTAATTATAATAAATAAACCGTATAGTTTATTGTAAAGCTGTAGTTTTAAAATAAACTACGGTTTATTTATGTGTACGAATCAATCTCTAAACTTTGCTCATGCAAAGATGTATGACAAAATTTCGATAGATGCACTTATTAAAAAATTTCAAAATTCTCATCGATTTTAAAGAATACCGATTATCGATCAAGGTATGTGGATGAACAATTATGTGATCGACCACGAAAATAATGACCAAACACCATCAACAAATAAATTATTTGTGATATATAGTATATACGTGAAACATTAATATTTTTTAATAATCAAAAGTTTATGCGTGAATTATCATTAATAATTTACAATGATGACAAAAAATTTTCCAAATTAAACCCGTCTAATTTACTTTGATTCTGAATTGACGCTGATCCTTTATCACAAAACGCAGATGCTTTGGATGTTTGTGTCATAGATGTAGGTGCTACGGTGGTAACCTTGCCAACTTGCGTTTGATTATTAGTATTTTGAATATTGCCAAACTAGATATTTTAATAAAAAATTGGCCTAATATTTCTGTGATACAGTACGTAGTGACAAAAAATATTTATTAATTATTCGAACTATGTAATATATATATTTAAAAACGGTTAAGTAAAATTTTTTTACGTATACAAATTTAGCTCTAGAAGAATAATTTTTTTATGCATATAGAATATTTGCATGCGAAACGATTGATTATATTCATAATTCTTTTGCAGTTAAAATGACTTTTTAAAAATCGAACTTAAACAAATACTTTTGGGCTAACAATTACAACTAACTACTTTTCAAAAATCGAACTTAAACATTAGAGACATAACATTTCCAACTTATTAGTAAGAACGATATTTATTAAGGAACATTCATGTATACATTCACAAATAAAAATTTCAAAGACTTTATTTTTATAACACAAGACTTTATTTATTTTCATAATTTTATTAATTTTTATTTATTACAATTATTACAATACAAAAATTACAAAATTTCAAAACTATATACATAATAAAAAAAAAAAAAATCCGAGATACTTGGTTTCGGAGACTAAGTCTCCGACTGGAGACTAAGTCTCCTACTCGTCCCAACCACCGCATAGAGGTGTATCTCATGGTTGGGTCGCCTAAAAATAGGAAAAAAAATGTTAAACAATATTTTTAAATAACGAAAAGCAAAAAGAAAGATACGGGACACTCGGAACCAACGGAAAGACAACGGGCAAAGAAAAAAAACCTAAAATCTAAAAAACGATGATAAAATAAAAAAAAAATTTTAGAAAAGTGATTTTTAATAAACGAAGAACAAAAAGAAAGATACAGGACACAAGGAACCAACGGGGAAAAAACAAATCTAGAAAAATAACAAGAAAGGTAAAGATATTGTCAAGGAATTAAAAGATAATAAAAGATAATATGAGTATATACCGCGTAAGAGTATGAGCTAACAAGATCAGTAAAGAAAAAGAAGGTATTTATAGATATGTATTGTTATTGACACGTTCATAACTTCGCGATTGATCGTGTGATCGCATGATCATATAAGCCGTGATCACGCATTTTGATATGTACTAATTTGGAAATTGATCATGAAATAATTGACTACAGGACGTTATATGCCATGTGCGTTCTCACGCTGTTCTCACACCGTTCTCACAGTGAAGAAAAAAAAAGGGGCGTTACTAAATTTATCGTTGACCCATTAAATCACGAGTGCACCGAAATAGCAAAAGTGCGTAACACAAGATCAGCAAAGACGCGTTCTGAAAGACTAGTTTATTAATTTAGCTTTAACACGTAGGGTATATCCTTTTTTTGCAATAATAGAGTAAATTTACCTTCGCTTTATTACTTTATCTGATAATATTCTCTCTTTACTATTTATTTACTGCGTAATTTACTAACACTGTATTAAAGTGTTTCACCCGGGTAATCCAGGTTAGATATTTACAATTTTATTTTAGAACTATTGACGCGGATCAAATTTTTAAACTATTTTAAATCCATGCTCCAGTCATGACTTTTGAATCCACATTTACATCACAATACAGCTCGAACTGAGATATCCAAGCAGATAGCAACTCTAATTAAGCTATCCAAGTTCATGAAGATTTACTACATATTTATATTTAGTACATGTGCATAAGGAGTATACTGTATATTTTATATTAGTTTTAGTATCTAATCAAGATATCACGTTCATGAATATTTACATACCATTTCGTTCATTTTATTTACATTAATTTAATGCATGAGCATAAAGAACATTTATAAATCTATGTCTTAAAATAAGTTATTCATGCCTATGAATGATTTATTTTAATTTAGTACATGAGTATAAAGAACGTTTATTAATATAAAATTTCAAAGTTAGTTATTCCAGCTTTATTTACTATTCATAATTTACTTTAGTATATACATTGAAATAAGATATCAAAGTTTATGAATATTTGCTACTTAATTTTCATTCTATTTAGTGCATGAGCATAAGAACGTTTATTAGTCTAAGCAAGACTTTTTAACCCCGTTGCAGAATTTCTTTAACCACTCGCGGGTGACCCGTTGCGGAATTTCTTTTACCACCCAGGTGACCCGAGTGACTCACCCGCGGGTGCCCCGGGTTGGGAAAGTTATAGTCATTGTAGGGAGTCTGGTATAAAATTCCCATGACAGTATTTAAGCGAAAAAAGCACGGGTTTTTACATAATGTGCGACGATTTAGGTAAACTATAATGTAAATCAATTATACATAAATAAATTATGTAAATGGACAGCTTTATATTATGTCATGAAAGTACTGTTTCATTATATAATAAATATATAAAATTTATTCGATGCATCATAATTTTTAGCGCGTAAATATATCATGGCTCAACGGTTGGGTTCAGGAAATTATACTATAATCCGGCAAGTTTAGTATCATAGCTCAAATGTTTAACGAGAGAGATAGAATAATTATTATTAAAGTAATTAACATATAATGTAAAAATTATAAATAAAATTTGTATGTATAGAGCATACATAAATTTATGAAATAATCTTATAATAATAAGTATTAGAGTACATATATAAAATTACAACACAAAAATAGTTATGACATATATATAAATACAACACGCATGCCGTAATTTAAAAAAAGTCATGAGTTCGCATATATTGTATACGTATAGTACTGTAGTCTGGCCAGTTAGATTGTAATATATACTGTATATATAAGAATCATGCTAATAATGACTTGAGTTTCTGCGCTATATCCAGTGCTAGCCACTGGACTGGTCCGGTCCAGTGGACCACTACTGGACTGGACTGATCCAGTCCAGCTCCAGTACTTACTGAAACTGGACCTATATACTGTATATATATATAATCTTTAACAATGAGTAGCTTTTGATATACTGGTCCGTTTTGGATGAATTTATGTTCACCTCGGCGAGACGATTCCAATGAGCCCAAAACCATTAAATCCTATCATAAGGTCATGAGATCGTTAAGGTTTTATATTAATATATATTTTAATATATATACCGTATATTAATTTTAAAATATACACAACCCATTAACTATCTCGTGATCCTGTGATTGGATTCTAACGAGCTTGTATTACCGGTATATATATATATACCGGTAATATACAGTATATATTAATATCTATAAAATATATATAATATATATAAAATAATATTAAACCTTAACGATCTCGTGATCCAGTGATTGGTTTTAATAATTTTGAGCTCATTGGAATGGTCTCACCGAGGTGAACATTTTGGTAAAAATGGGCTAGTAGATCAAAAGTTATTCATTGTTAAAGATTATATATAGTCCAGTTTCAGTAAGTATTGGAACTGGACCTGTCCAGTCAGTGTTGGGCTCGCTTATAAGTCCTGTAAAATTGAACTGGAACTGGACTTATAAATTGGTCCACTGGACCTATAAGTCCAGTAGTCCAGTTTATAAGTCCAGTAGAGCGGACTTTTGGTCCAGAGCCCAACTGTGTCCAGTGGCCCACTAGACCGGTTCGCTAGCACTGGATATTAGCGCAGAAATTATTAGCTCTATTCAAAAAAGTACTACTTAAGTGTGAAACACGAACTAAAAAAGATAAAGCCATTATTATGTTTTAAAAAAGCATGATTCTTATATATATATTACAATCTGAATCCTTGTTGGCCATTTTCTACGTATACAGTACTGTATATGCGACCTTTTTTTTAAATTACGGTATATAGTAACATGTGTGTCATAATTATTTTGTGTTGTAACTAGCGTTCATACGGGTCAAGCTTCGGTTGAACCCGAGTAAAATCGGTTTATATTTTTATATCTATAGATTCCATTTTACATATGTACTTATATTATTTTATAGATTATTTCATAAACTTATGTTCTATTATGTTCTATACTTTATTATCACACGAATTTTATTTAAACCATAATTTTTACATTATATGATAATTACTTTAATTATTCTATTAAACATTTGAATTACTAAACTTTCCGGATTACCATGTGTTTTCCTGAACCCAACCGTTGAGCCATGATATCTTTACGCGTTGAAAATTATGATATATCGAATAAATTTTATATATTTATTATATAATAAACAGTACTTTCATGACGTAGTATAATACTGGCCATTTACATATAATTTATTACGAATAATTATAGTTTAATAACTTGTAATTCAGAGATCGCACAGTTATGTAAAAACCCGTGCTTTTTTCGCTTAATTCCTGTCATGGGAATCTTAATAGATATTGTAATACAGTTAGCGTTCCAAAAATCCCAACCCGGGTCACCCGCGGGTGAGTCACCCGGGTCACCCGAGTGGCAAAAGAAATTCCGCAACGAGCAGGTCGCCTGGTGGTTAAAGAAATTCTGCAACGGGATTTTTATTTATGTAAATATTTATGAGTAAAATGGTTTTCATATCACATGGTGGTGATTGGTGACCCGGCCGCACGGCTTTTTTTTTTTTTATAGTAAAAAATTTTTTATAGTTACTACAGCTATTATCATTCCTAGGACACCTGTAAAAATTTGCCGAATGATTTTTCAGCCGATCACGGTAATTTAATAAGATCAGGTGACTAATATTTATTACAATAAGACTAAATATCGACGTCGAACTTGTAAGTCGTAAAATTTCAATTCCCTATTCTTTGGCACGATCCACTTTCGCTACTTTCGCTCAAACAAAGCCTTTATTTATTTCTACTGGTAATTATTTTTTGTTTAATGTCGAAGACGAAATTTTGTTTTTAAAAAATTCAATTCCTATTCTTTGGCAAGATCAATGTTTGTTCAAACGAAACCTTTATTCATTTCTAATTATTTTTCGTTTCATTTCGAAGACGAAAATTCCTATACTTTGGTAAGATACATTTTTGTTCAAATGACATTTCTAATTATTTTTTTTTTTGCGAACAATTCGTTTTTTAAAAATTGAATTAAATTTCAATTCCTATTCTTTGGCAAGATCCATTTTCGTTCAAACGAAGGCATTTATTTATTTTTAATTATTTTTCGCTTCTTGTCGAAGACGAAAAATTGGATTTTAAAAAATTGTATAAAAATTCAATTTCTATTCTTTGGCAAGATCCATTTTCGTTCAAACGAATGCATTTATTATTTCTAATTATTTTTCTTAGGCGAAAAATTCGGTTTTAAAAAATTAAACTAAATTTCGATCCTATTCTTTGGCAAGGCATTTTCGTTCGTACGAAGGCATTTATTTATTTCTAATTATTTTTCGTTACTTGTCGAAGACGAAAAATTTATTTTTAAAAAATTTGGGATATTTGTGTCATTTTAAACCAATCAACAAATTCAAGATCACATACCTTCGTCGTGGCAAAGTCCAGCATTATGTTGACCATTCGAATTGCCTTTTTCTGCAAATTTCAATAACGCTCCCGAGATTTTTTCATCCTTATTTGTGCACCTTCGTCACCAAAGTTCAGTTGACCATTCGAATTGTCCTCTTCAGCAAATTTCAAATAACACTCAAAGCCTTTTTTCGTCCTTGTTTGTGTCCATACCTTCGTCATAGTAGAGTCCTGTCCATACGAATTGGCTCTTTCAGCAATTTCAAGTAACATTCAACCGCATTTTTTTTCGTCCTTGTTTGTGACAATACTTTGTCATAGCAGAGTCCAACATTAATTTGTCCATTCTAATTGCCTTCATGGTACAAAAGTAGTAGCACCAGCAACAACGTCTACAAGAACAACCAAAGGTCCCAAGCATTAGTTCAAGTATCAAAAGGAATGGTACTACTCACGAAACTTAAACAGAAAGCACGACTGATTGACGTTACATGTATATTTATATAGTTTTCTGTGAATTTCTGCTTAAAACATAGTACTATATTTATCTATTGTATGAGAAACGTTTAACCAAACATCGCTTTGACAAGTTTTTGTCTTGATTAAAGTGCCTGACAATCACTATAAAAAAATGTCTTTTTATTATTGTTTCTCAGAACTAAATATAGAAGAAAATATCTAGATTATAAAATTTAATTGTATATCCGGTATCTATGAGCTTGCCAGGGCAGCCATCAGAACACTAATAATTGACATCACTGTCGCAGCATATAATTGATTGATTAATTGATGAAACCTGAGTTGCGAGTAGTACTGTAGATCAGGTTTGGGTAGAGTGAAATCCGTAATAAAATTGTAGTTTTGAATGATATAGTTTTTAGCCAGTATATCGCTTCGGTATAATCTTAATACTGGCTGAAAATTTTATTATCGGAAAACTACATTTTTATTACCGAAAAATAATTATTGATACAAAATATAACTATCTACATCGGAGTTATTCATTTCTAAATTAGACTTTCCTTATAAATGCGAAATAACTCCCAAAAGTGTAATTTCGAATTTTGATCGAATTAAGCTTAATCCCTAGACGTTATTTTGCGTTTATATAGTTTATCATCTGTTCCAGGTTTAGCGCGACTGCGTCGCGCAGCTACTGATTAAATAAAATTGGTTTAAGTGCTAAAATTTATTGAACGGAGAATATTTATTGGCTAATTATGTAAAAAAAAAATTTTCAATCCCCACTTTACTGACCCGGCCGGGATATGAAACCAATTATGTGGCCTTATTTACAAATAAATTTCGTTATCAGTTATTTTGTAGCCAGTTGATTCAATGTCCATTATAACATGTTGGCATTCCTTTTCTAATTATTAAAAACGTATTCTAACTCATTAGCAGCTCCTGATGTAATTTTCCTGTATTTTTGTGATCTGTCGATCTGTCATAAGATCATCATCTTTTTTTTATCTCTTCGCACTCTATCAAATGAAAGTCGACAACGTTTCTATTAACAGTATTATATGGTTAAATTTTGAAATAATGGAAAAAAACATAGCAGAATAATAAATACCTTTCGACTAATCCGTGATCAAAATAACAAATTCAATTAATGGGTTGATGATATTGGCAGATCACCAATCCTCGCCATGATCATGCGGAGGCTTCGCTAGGGTGCGGACTAAACCAATTATTTTTTGGATATATTTTTTTTTTGAACCTTCATTCGACTATTTTATTTTCCAAACCACTTACGAATGCATACGCATATTTATCACTAATGATCTTTTCTTCAGTTCCAGGGTCTATTTCAAATTCTTTCGCCTAATGATTTCTTGGTAGGGTACCGATCAAGCATTTTACTTATTTGCGCGGGTACAAAAACCTAAGCGTGTTAGATAAAAATTTAGGGTTAGGGCCTTAATGTTAATGTTAAAGGCTATAGGGTTAGAGTGATATTTACTATATGTAAAATTTCATTCTCGTCATTTTTAATTAGTGCACCAAGATCGATTTGAACATTAGTTTTTGCATATTTTCGTTTTTTTCTTCTTTTGCGCGTGTTGGGATTCTTGAACCGAAATTTATGGGTTTGTTTATAAACAAACAACTGACCAATCAGCCTTGAGTGACGAAATTCCGGTCACGTAACTTTCCGGCATTAATAGTCTTTGAGAGAAAAAAATTTATTTATGTTAGGGTTTGGTACATGTTGGTGGTTAGAAAGGATATTATATATCACAATTGTGCGAGGAAGTTTTAGTTTTGCTAAAGCGAAGTTTGTTTTGAATTTCTTTACGTTACACCAGATTCTGATTTAATTGGCTAATTTACATCAGAAGATCACGTGAACAGTCTACGTTCTGGGATTTTTACAGGGCTATCTCCAAATTTCCGGGTCGGATCTAGGTAGGCGTTTAGCCCTAATTGTTAGCAGGTTCCATAGCAAAATTATCGCATTTTTTTAATATGAAAATTTTTTTGCTCTTGTGGCAAAATTGATTAATTCCGATCCGGCCGACCATGATTCCGATGCACTCGACGTATCCCGACCCGGAATTTTTTGGGACCCCCTGTATGAGTTACGTGACAACAACACCAGGGCGTAGGATCGATTTTCCGAACACGTGATCTTCTGACGTCAATTAGCCAATTAAAAATCAGGATCAGGTGTAACGTAAAGAAATTCAAAACAAACGTTTAGTTTGCAAAAATCGTATTTATCGTAAGATTTATACTAGCAAATCGTCTTTCTGGCCTAACAAAAAAGTTTCCTCGCACAATTTTGCTATATAATGCACCTTCTAACCACCAACGTGAACCCAAACCCTAACATAAATCAATTTTTTTTCTCAAAGGCAATTGATGCCGGAAGATCACGTGTTCGGAAAATCGATCCTAGGCCCTGTCAATTTCGTTACGTGACTGTTACGTTGAGATCCGCGTTTGTGCCCTCACGTGATAATCATAACGTTTTTGTATTATTTAGCTTTTAATGAGAATTCAAGTGAAAAATACCATCAACCGGTATAAAATGTATAAAAATTTTACAAATTTAGTTTCGGCGTTTGTTTTGAGCTTTATCACCTTTAACCTTCATTCACAGTTTTTACCACCCTTCATTAATTTCTCTAGCTTCGCTAGTTTCATCACATTTTTTGATGGTAATCGAAACTACGTTTCACATTTTGCAAATGACGAAACACCAAAGTTTCGCTTACAAAGACACATCTCTGCTATTTACAAATCCGGTCAAAGGGAATATGAAACAGAATGCCTATCCAGATATCTGATTAAAAGCGTTATTGAAATTCCAGATTAGCCAATAACATTGACGAAAAAATATCAAGATGCAATCTTTGATAGGAACTGATTAATCTGTATTTTAGAACAGTAGGCAACATATGTTAGCAAATAGTAAAGTTAAAAAATTCCTTTCTTTAAATCTGTTAAAATCGCCTCAATAATGAAATCGGATTAAAATGAAATATGGGTTTCTATTTCACTTCTAAAATTCACTTATACATGTTTAATATAAACTCTACTCTAAAACTAACCTTTCCTTAACCCCTAACACTAAAAAATGCGCCCCAAAAAATTTTATTTTTCGATGGCTTGTCAATTTTTTTTATACTATACCTATTTCATTTTAATCCGATTTCATTTTAATTTGTGATATTTATTACTTCACATTTGGAAATGATTTGTGACCAAATGACCATGGCCATTTAGAAATAACCGGACCTAGTGCCATGCCATGCCAGTACTCGTGGACAGGGACACGGAAATATTATTTCGATTTTAAGCAAAGATTTAGTCAAAAATTTCGATTTATTTCGATTTTGGCCATAATTAGAATTGAGTTAGCCGTAATCATGTGATCCCGGCTGGAATTAAAGGATGTTATGCATTCATTTTTTGAAAAGTCGACAAATTATTGAATAATTTTTAATATATAGTAAATAAAAATTCTCGTTGCATAGTGAATTTATTAATAAAATATTATCAGTTATTAATAACCTGGGCATCCGACTTGCGATTATTAATTTTTAAAATGTAACGTTAGCAAAAAAAAATATTTATAGATTGAAAATTATAGCTAACACATTTTTTATTTATTCACGCACTTACTAAATGCTAAGATACTTAACAAGAGTATGAGTAAGCTTGTTGGTGAAACTGCAAAATTTCGGTGCAACTGGTGAATGACTAGTGAAACTACTTATAACTAGCCAATCAGATTTCAAAGGTGCAACCGGTGAAACTAGATGATTAAGTTTCACCAACAAGCTTAAGTATGAGTCCACCTTATAAACGAATTTATCTTACATAGTAGCGATAGATTATGATTACCTTAATTCGCTGACTCATCCTACTTTCCGGTAATTTTCATCTTTATTTCTCGATATCACAACTAGTTTTCTTTTACCGGATCCTTCGTGCTTTATTGCTGTAAGACATTGTTCTAATAATGTCTTACGTTGTTTGCCATCAAGAGCAAGGCATAGTAAAAAAGGTGGCGCAACAACAGTAAATATTGCAAATAAAGTCACTGTTGTAAAAAGAGACAATTTAACTTTTGATTTTTGTGCGGATGTTAGTCTTGGAGGCAATGAACGCATTTGCTAATTATTTATTTTTGCATTTTATCAAAAATAATGCCGAGATTGATGCGTTCAGGATTATGATCCGGGAATCATTATTTTTTTTTTACCGCATTTCGCGAAATAATGGGCATGGGTGTTATTTAGAAAATTACGCCCCCAAAATAACGCCCATGTGCGTCCCTAATAACGCCACGTAAAAATTTGGATATCAAATCACATATCTTGATTTGGATACTATATCAGCGAATATTTGGAAAAATTTGGATAAAAAGTTTTTAATATTTAAAATTGCAAAAAAAATTTTTTTATTAAAATTTATTATTTGCATTAATTGAAGTACAATATATTTAACATTTTTAATGAATTTCACTTAAAACTTCTCTCAACTACAAGAAGGAATAGGTAATCAAATATAAAGCAAAATATTTTTTTATTAGTTGGATCACATGTATAAAGACCCATTTTGGAGACATCTAAAGTGAAGGCAACTCATATTTAATAATTTTTTTCAATTTAACTTTAGAGTTAGGGTCGTTCTATATTAGGGTTATATTAGGTTTTAGGTAGTTACATATAAGCAAAATTGCATTCCCGACATTTTTGATTAACCTATCAAGGCAGCCGTTTTTTGTATTTTTCAGGTTATTTATCATATAATTTGATTGGTGAATGGTCACATGATTTGTCTTCGCTTTAGACGTCATCCAATATTATTGGTTAGATCGCGTGTAACCAAAAAATCTGGAAAATTTTGGGTAAAAGCAAAAATTTGGAAATCTTGAAAATTTTATTACGTTGCCCTGTCTGTGATATAACTACTGATTTCTCTTGGCACAGCTATTTATATATAATGCACATAGTCGTTACTTGGAAAACCAGGTTTATTAAAAAATCAATCTTTGTCTCGATATAACGTCCATGCGCGTACTCTAATTAACGCGCATATGCTCAAAATAATGCGCAGGTGGGCGTTATATTTCGCGAAAATACGGTACTTGAAATCCATGATAATTAACTAGCACGTGAATTGCTTATCACTAACAATACATACGTACAGTATATCAGATATGTAAAATTAGGCTAATTTGAAATCTTAGTCTATATTATATCATCTTTATAGTAAATATAAAAAAAATTCTGCTGTGATCAGCATAATGTTGTATAAATGTGCCTAAAAGGCGAGATTAGGTACATCCGTGTCGATATTTTACATAAACGAAACTTACAAAGTAATAAAGTATTGTATTATTTAGAATATTCGAAAATTTTCAGAATTCCAATTCTTCAAACTCCTTAAAATGGCATCAATCTTTTAAACTGTTAGCGTATTGAACGGCCCAAGTTGAAATTTATGCACACAAAAGTATTCCTTATTTCCTATTGTTCTCTCCATAAATAATAAATTGCACAACGGTAACACAATCAACAAGTAGCTGTATTGCATTACACAACGTGAATTGAAGAGGCGAATTCTCACTGTAAAAAAAACGTAATAATATATCTTAAAAGAATCTTCAAAAAACCAAGTTAACCCGCGGGTTAGGGTTAGTTCCGGTCAATTTTTGTCGGGATTTTATTTTTCGGGAAAGAGGTTGTCTGTCAGGAAAATGATAGAGACCCAAGAAGAATAATGGGCTTTTATAGTTTGGTCATATGGGGATGGAATGAACAAGAATGAGAATAATCGATTAATAAATTATAAATTGTCCGAAGCGTAAAACTTGAAAAATGTCCCCGTGACTATAATGTTATTGGCTATTACGGTCCATGGATTGGCTATTACGGACCACAATAAAAATTGTGCATTTTATCAATGGCATAATAATACGACAGGGTGAAACCTGAGTTGTGAAATAGTGAAATCTGCTACGTTATTAAAAACATAATAAAACGGGATTTCACCCTAACCCTATCTACAAAGCGGATTTCACTATTTCGCAACTCAGTTTCACCCTGTTCTATAATAATTAATGATAACATTGATATTTGCATTAATCTTTTTTATAAAGATAATTTTTTATTGTTACATGCTTCATTTTTTTTTTGTTTTTATTCATTATATTCTAATCGATCTTTATAGACTTTTCATTAAAAAGACAACTATCTACACAGCATTATCGACACAGCTAACGACCAGCACTAACCTTAACTGGCCAACATTATAAGTCTAGTCAAAATAAATTGTTTGATATATTATAGTATTATAATATATAGCTATTATTATAATTATAAGAAAATTGGGTACAGTACATTAACCTTTTAATTTACCGTAAAATACAAATAGTCAATTTGATATAATGAATATTTAAGTTTCCAGTGTAATTATAATTTGTTATGTATATAATATACATTATATACCAGTATATATATTACAATTTACAATTAAAAGTTGAATCCCTACAAATTTTTTAACCCCTCAACTAATTTATCAATAACCAATTGAGCGTGAACATTATAAATATTTTTATAAAAATGTATCTCATCTCTAGAAAATTCCCATATTGGTTGCGTGGTTGACCAAATATCTATTAAATCCATCATTTCCGTTTTATTTTGATTTAAATATTTTCTCAACAGTTCATTAATATTATTAATTATAAAATTATTTCTAATTAAATATTGAGCCTCATAGTCTTTAGGAATTTTATGAACATTTATTGCATTAGTTGTCATAAATGTTATTCTCTTATTTAAATGTTTCTCTTGAATATTTGAAAAGATTCTTTCAAGGTACTTATCAATACGCGAACTACTCCATTCTGAAATAAATGTCCCTATAGAAATGAATACATGATCTGAAGTTTTTGCATCACAAATTTTTAGTGAATCAGTCGAATAAGATTTTGTGAAATCGCAATGAAATTATCTTCGCATTCTTTAAATGGTTGACAAATTTCTGAAAATGTAGAATTTAACAAAAATTCTAGATCATTTGAACTTTCAGGAAAGTATAATTCGCTCGTTAAAATTAATTCATATGGAAGTGAATTAAATTGTTCGATCTCTCTACATTATAGGTTAATGTACAAACATATTGAATACCTTGATTAATACCTTCAAATATTTTAACACATTTTGCTCCAAATCTGTTCACGAGTACTTGAAATAACGCTCTTGAATTCGAATCTCCAAGAAATCTTATCCAATTATATCTAAATTTATTATTTATTTGAAGTGCTTCAGGAAAATCGAGAAATTTGTAATTTGGAATTTTACATTTATATGGGTGAAATAATTTTAAATCATTAGTCCATCGTCCAATTAAGTTATTAAATTCGTTGCAAGTTTTAGATAATGTAGAATTCAACCATTTCCAAGGATTTTGTGGTAGATTCACTCGGAAATCCCATTTACCGTTAACAATGAGTTTATCAATTAATTCAATGTTAGGATAATTATTTGGGTCAAGTCGCTTATCAATAGTTTCAAGTGAGTATATGTTGGGATAGTCGTAAAACATCAGTCGAACCTGGAGGGTATAACGACCTGGATCCAGTAATGGGGATTCATAGATTAGAATTTTGGAATCATTTGATTTAACGCGTTGTGGCGAAAATATTCTGGCGCCGATTATTCGGATTCGGAAGTATGAGTTTTGTAATTTTTGGATTAGTTTTGAGTTTCTTTGTATATAAGAGAAAAAAAAAATTATTTTACAAAATAAAAAATAAAATTAAAAGGATAAAATTATAGAATAAGCGTTCATGATATACCGTGGTTCAATATAATCTTAATTTTTTGTGAAATCGGATATGTTCTTTTTCAATGCTATTACACAAAATTATTAATAATGAAGTATATTTAGTTATTGGTCATGTTGTTGATGATAACTGATGACACTGTGCTTATGACGTGACCAAAGGGCACGTCATAACGCGGTGTCTGCTGTGAAGAAATCAGCGATTATCGTTAACAACATGACCCAATAACTACATTATTGTACATTTCTGACGTAAGCACCTAGCCATTTTCTGCATCTTATTGGGTCATTTCTAAACGTGATACACAAATTTTGTTCACCTCCGATAGGAGGTGAACAAAGTTTGTGTATCATGTATTAGAAATGACCCAATAACATGCATGAAAATGGTTAGGTGTTCACCGATTTGATCAAGCATTTGACTGTAAATTTTTGTTTGACTGTGCCCGAACACTAAATGAAATTATGTATTTTTTTGTATTTAAAAATTTTTATAATAAAATTAATAAAAATATGTTTAAATAACATGTATATAAAAAATTATATCTTATACCATTAATAAATTTTTGGTTTAATTAAAAAGTTTCTAAAGTTCTAACATAACTCTAAAATTGCTCATATAAAGATTTAATTATTATTTAAACTAGAATGAAGAACATAAAAAAAGTATTCTAATCAAAGCAAGATCGATATCAGGTTAAATGAAGATCAAACTGGAAATTCTCAGGACTATTCAAAACGTTGTCATTTAAGTTTAATATGAGTACGAAATTGACTTTTTTATAAATACAACAGTCGTTTGTAGAAGAGTGAAACGGAGCACTGGCATTAAGATCATGATCAAGTTCGAGAAAGATCAAAATCAATATAATGATCAATGGAACCTACTATAAAACGACTTCATGTTCGTGATACCTATAATTTCCTTTAATAACCTTTTTTTTTTTTTGATAAAACTAAAACTAATTCCCGATTCAAATGTTTAAAACTCGTAGCACAAATACGAAAGAGCTTTTTGAGAGAGGTAAAAAAAATCAACCTGTGTACTAAATAAAGTTGTTCGCTGCATAAATCCTACATAATTTAAAAATTAAATTTGGATCACTTTTATTTGACTTTACATTAAATGCTCTGTAACATATCTAGAGGTGCGAACTGTAAACTATTAATTATAATAAATAAACCGTATAGTTTATTGTAAAGCAAATAAACTACGGTTTATTTATGTGTACGAATCAATATCTAAACTTTGCTCATGCAAAGATGTATGACAAAATTTCGATAGATGCACTTATTAAAAAATCTCATCGATTTTATAGAATACCGATTATTATTATGATCGATCAAGGTATGTGGATGAACAATTATGTGATCGATCACGAAAATAATGACCAAACACCATCAACAAATAAATTATTTGTGATATATAGTATATACGTGAAACATTAACATTTTTTAATAATCAAAAGTTTATGCGTGAATTATCATTAATAATTTACAATGATGACAAAAAATTTTCAAAATTAAACCCGCCTAATTTACTTTGTTTCTGAATTGACGCTGATCCTTTATCACAAGACGCAGATGCTTTGGATGTTTGTGTCATAGATGTAGGTGCTACGGTGGTAACCTTGCCAACTTGCGTTTGATTATTAGTATTTTGAATATTGCCAAACTATATATTTAATAAAAAATTGGCCTAATATTTCTGTGATACAGTACGTAGTGACAAAAAATATTTATTAATTATTCGAACTATGTAATATATATATTTAAAAACGGTTAAGTAAAATTTTTTTACGTATACGAATTTAGCTCTAGAAGAATAATTTTTTTATGCATATAGAATATTTGCATGCGAAACGATTGATTATATTCATAATTCTTTTGCAGTTAAAATGACTTTTTAAAAATCGAACTTAAACAAATACTTTTGGGCTAACAATTACAACTAACGACTTTTCAAAAATCGAACTTAAACATTAGAGACATAACATTTCCAACTTATTAGTAAGAACGATATTTATTAAGGAACATTCATGTATACATTCACAAATAAAAATTTCAAAGACTTTATTTTTATAACTTATTTAAACACAAGACTTTATTTATTTTCATAATTTTATTAATTTTTATTTATTACAATTATTACAATACAAAAATTACAAAATTTCAAAACTATATACATAATAAAAAAAAAAAAAAAATTCCGAGATACTTGGTTTCGGAGACTAAGTCTCCGACTGGAGACTAAGTCTCCTACTCGTCCCAACCACCGCATAGAGGTGTATCTCATGGTTGGGTCGCCTAAAAATAGGAAAAAAAATGTTAAACAATATTTTTAAATAACGAAAAGCAAAAAGAAAGATACGGGACACTCGGAACCAACGGAAAGACAACGGGCAAAGGAAAAAAACCTAAAATCTAAAAAAACGATGATAAAATAAAAAAAAAATTTTAGAAAAGTGATTTTTAATAAACGAAGAACAAAAAGAAAGATACAGGACACAAGGAACCAACGGGGAAAAAAACAAATCTAGAAAAATAACAAGAAGGGTAAAGATATTGTCAAGGAATTAAAAGATAATATGTAAAAGATAATATAAGTATATACCGCGTAAGAGTATGAGCTAACAAGATCAGTAAAGAAAAAAGAAGGTATTTATAGATATGTATTGTTATTGACACGTTCATAACTTCGCGATTGATCGTGTGATCGCATGATCATATAAGCCGTGATCACGCATTTTGATATGTACTAATTTGGAAATTGATCATGAAATAACTGACTACAGGACTAGGCTTCATCTCTTTTACGTTATATGCCATGTGCCGTTCTCACAGTGAAGAAAAAAAAGGGGCGTTACTAAATTTATCATTGACCCATTAAATCACGAGTGCACCGAAATAGCAAAAGTGCGTAACACAAGATCAGCAAAGACGCGTTCTGAAAGACTAGTTTATTAATTTAGCTTTAACACGTAGGGTATATCCTTTTTTTGCAATAATAGAGTAAATTTACCTTCGCTTTATTACTTTATCTGATAATATTCTCTTTACTATTTATTTACTGCGTAATTTACTAACACTGTATTATAGTGTTTCGCCCGGGTAATCCAGGTTAGATATTTACAATTTTATTTTAGAACTATTGACGCGGATCAAATTTTTAAACTATTTTAAATCCACGTTCCAATCATGACTTTTGATTCCACATTTACATCACAATACAGCTCGAACCGAGATATCCAAGCAGATAGCAACTCTAATTAAGCTATCCAAGTTCATGAAGATTTACTACATATTTATATTTAGTAGATGTGCATAAGGAGTATACTGTATATTTTATATTAGTTTTAGTATCTAATCAAGATATCACGGAATATTTACATACCATTTCGTTCATTTTATTTACATTAATTTAATGCATGAGCATAAAGAACATTTATAAATCTATGTCTTAAAATAAGTTATTCATGCCTATGAATGATTTATTTTAATTTAGTACATGAGTATAAAGAACGTTTATTAATATAAAATTTCAAAGTTAGTTATTCCAGCTTTATTTACTATTCATAATTTACTTTAGTATATACATTGAAATAAGATATCAAAGTTTATGAATATTTGCTACTTAATTTTCATTCTATTTAGTGCATGAGCATAAGAACGTTTATTAGTCTAAGCAAGACTTTTTAACCCCGTTGCAGAATTTCTTTAACCACTCGCGGGTGACCCGTTGCGGAATTTCTTTTACCACCCAGGTGACCCGAGTGACTCACCCGCGGGTGCCCCGGGTTGGGAAAGTTATAGTCATTGTAGGGAGTCTGGTATAAAATTCCCATGACAGTATTTAAGCGAAAAAAGCACGGGTTTTTACATAATGTGCGACGATTTAGGTAAACTATAATGTAAATCAATTATACATAAATAAATTATGTAAATGGACAGCTTTATATTATGTCATGAAAGTACTGTTTCATTATATAATAAATATATAAAATTTATTCGATGCATCATAATTTTTAGCGCGTAAATATATCATGGCTCAACGGTTGGGTTCAGGAAATTATACTATAATCCGGCAAGTTTAGTATCATAGCTCAAATGTTTAACGAGAGAGATAGAATAATTATTGTCGCAGCTGATGCTGAAAACGGCTGATGCTGAAATTTGCGATCTCGATTTGAAACTATAAGCTCTGCTAAAATCCACAAATACGCCTTTAAATATCAAATCTACCCCTAACCCTATAAGACAAAAACGAAAAAATCACCACAAAAAAATTTTAAAATTTCATATCAAAGTAGGTCAAAATTTCAGCATCAGCCGTTTTCAGCATCAGCTGCGACAATTATTAAAGTAATTAACATATAATGAAAAATTATAAATAAAATTTGTATGTATAGAGCATACATAAATTTATGAAATAATCTTATAATAATAAGTATTAGAGTACATATATAAAATGGAATCTAATTACAACACAAATCATGAGTTCGCATATATTGTATACGTATAGTACTGTAGTCTGGCCAGTTAGATTGTAATTTATACTGTATATAAGAATCATGCTAATAATGACTTGAGTTTCTGCGCTATATCCAGTGCTAGCCACTGGACTGGTCCGGTCCAGTGGACCACTACTGGGCTGAACTGATCCAGTCCAGCTCCAGTACTTACTGAAACTGGACCTATATACTGTATATATATATAATCTTTAACAATGAGTAACTTTTGATATACTGGTCCGTTTTGGATGAATTTACACCAAAATGTTGACCTCGGCGAGACGATTCCAATGAGCCCAAAATAGTGAAATCCACTTTGTAGATCGGGTTTAGGGTTTTAATGGTTTTTTTATTATATAAAAGCGGATTTCACCCTCGTGTGATGATAATAGCAGGTTTCACTATTTCGCTGTCGTATTATAATTATAAGAAAATTAGGTACAGTACATTAACCTACATAAAATACAAATAGTCAATTTGATATGAATATTTAAGTTGCCAGCGTAATTATAATTTGTTATGTATATAATCGATGTTCTGGTTGTTTCATCTACAAGTGGTTATCGTTATATAGAAAAGTTACGTCTATATACATAAAAAATTCTTGGGCTAAATTCGTTACAATGATAAATTTTACTTCCGAATAATTAGTAAATTTTAATAAATTAGTCGAGATCAATTACTATCAAAGAAATATATTCATCTTTAAAAGCTCATGTTGAAAATCGAATCTTTGTTATTAGGCCAATTTTTCAATTTATTGAAAAAAATTTTGGAAACTAATGCTTAGATCCCGTTTTAATTGAAACTCTATTGAAGGTCTGTAACATTATACTTGACCAAAATTTTTAAAAAGTTTCGATATAACAAAAAAAAAGAGTTCGAAATAATTATATTAATTTATTATATTTAAATTTTTAACATATAATATACATTATATACCAGTATATATATTACAATTTACAACCTATAAATTTTTTAACCCCTCAACTAATTTATCAATAACCAATTGAGCGTGAACATTATAAATATTTTTATAAAAATGTATCTCATCTCTAGAAAATTCCCATATTGGTTGCGTGGTTGACCAAATATCTATTAAATCCATCATTTCCGTTTTATTTTGATTTAAATATTTTCTCAACAGTTCATTAATATTATTAATTCTAAAATTATTTCTAATTAAATATTGAGCCTCATAGTCTTTAGGAATTTTATGAACATTTATTGCATTAGTTGTCATAAATGTTATTCTCTTATTTAAATGTTTCTCTTGAATATTTGAAAAGATTCTTTCAAGGTACTTATCAATACGCGAACTACTCCATTCTGAAATAATTGTCCCTATAGAAATGAATACATGATCTGAAGTTTTTGCATCACAAATTTTTAGTGAATCAGTCGAATAAGATTTTGTGAAATCGCAATGAAATGTATCTTCGCATTCTTTAAATGGTTGACAAATTTCTGAAAATGTAGAATTTAACAAAAATTCTAGATCATTTGAACTTTCAGGAAAGTATAATTCGCTCGTTAAAATTAATTCATATGGGAGTGAATTAAAATTGTTCGATCTCTCTACATTATAGGTTAATGTACAAACATATTGAATACCTTGATTAATACCTTCAAATATTTTAACACATTTTGCTCCTAATCTGTTCACGAGTACTTGAAATAACGCTCTTGAATTCGAATCTCCAAGAAATCTTATCCAATTATATCTAAATTTATTATTTATTTGAAGTGCTTCAGGAAAATCGAGAAATTTGTAATTTGGAATTTTACATTTATATGGGTGAAATATTTTTAAATCATTAGTCCATCGTCCAATTAAGTTATTAAATTCGTTGCAAGTTTTAGGTAATGTAGAATTCAACCATTTCCAAGGATTTTGTGGTGGATTCACTCGGAAATCCCATTTACCGTTAACAATGAGTTTATCAATTAATTCAATGTTAGGATAATTATTTGGGTCAAGCCGCTTATTAATAGTTTCAAATGAGTATATGTTGGGATAGTCGTAAAACATCAGTCGAACCTGGAGGGTATAATGACCTGGATCCAATAATGGGGATTCATAGATTAGAATTTTGGAATCATTTGATTTAACGCGTTGTGGCGAAAATAATCTGGCACCGATTATTCGGATTCGGAAGTATGAGCTTTGTAATTTTTGGATTAGTTTTGAGTTTCTTTGTAAGAGAGAAAAAAAAAATTATTTTACAAAATAAAAAATAAAATTAAAAGGATAAAATTATAGAATAAGCGTTCATGATATACCGTGGTTCAATAATAATCTTAATTTTTTGTGAAATCGGGTATGTTCTTTTCAATGCTATTACACAAAATTATTAATAATGAAGTATATTTAAATAGATATCACTTATTATTATTTTAAATATTTTTATGTACCTGCAATACGAACTTGAAATTTAGCTTGATGGAATTTCGATTTTAGGAAATTTGAACCAGTTAAATTTTCCCAATTCACATTTTCATTTCCATAATTATTTAATACTACATTTTTTTGATCGTCATCAAAAATAATATTGTCTAGACCTTCGAAATTATTTTTCTCAAAGCAATCATCCATAACCTCCGTAACATAATTGCCACGATATGTTATCTGAGAATAATTAAACAAAAGTATTAAATATATAGTAACAAGTAATATATATATATGTCTTACTTGGAATGCCATTTTTTTTTTTTTTTTAGTGAATCTTTTTCAAAAATACAATTTGTGGAAGACAAATTTTTAATTGTAGAAAAATCTTGCCCTTTTTTTATTTAGACAAAAAAATTAATTTATTTTATATAGGCTGATCCACAGAGTAGGGTACGTACGTTGTGCGAGTTTTATGACAAAACTGGCTAGTGTTTTTTCCTAGCACGCACTCACGGGAATTTAAAATTATTTATTATAAGTTAATGTAAATCTAAATATATACTAGAGCCCTTCTTGACAGGTCAAAAATATAGATAAAATCTAGAAAATAGATAAACTCGAAAAAGGTTAGAATAAAATTCTATAAACTCTGCTCTTCAAACTTCCGAGAATAATTTACATAACGGACAATAACTCTAAATAAGAATCACCATATAAACTTTTATGTTAATGTTATCGCCACAACTAGGGTACTACTGAGTATACACGGGTGTCTAAATTATTTTTGGCTTGCCGTAAATAAAAACTGCCGAAAATATTTTCGGATGCCGAAAATTATGTGTAAATTTTACAGCTATTATCATAAATTCTGGGTACCTAAATAATTTTTCGGCCGATTCCATTAGGTTCGTAATAGGCTCAAATTGATATATATGTTACATTCTTCTTTTACTTATAGTAATTAAATCCTGAGTAGGGTAACGTAGTGATCAAATAATGTTACAGATATATATAATTTAAGCTCGTGGCTAACAAAGGTGTTGAAAGAGTTGATATTGCGAATGTAATATAATTTTGATCGCTTTTTTTATATCTGATATACTGATCACGTACTAATCATACCGAAATCATTCGGTCGAATAGACTTCAGAAAAATTTTTTAGGGCGGCCCAGAATTTATGAAAACAGCTGTAATTCTGGGACAATAGATAAAAATTTGACTGAATCCGATAATCTCGGGTATATAAGCTTTTGACTTCGAGTATTATCGATATATAAAAAGAATTTTTGTATATATCGATGCATACCCAAAATAAAAGCTTATATGCATGGGATCGTATTCAGCAGAATAATGCCGGTCAAATTTTTATCTGTTGTCCAGAATATATGAGAACATTTGTAATGCTCGAGATAGGTTTAGACACTTGTTCCTTGAATTTTTACGTTTTCACTTTTTTCGTGTTGATAAAATAAACAACTTTATTGGCTTTATGTCACGTGAATGGACCTGGCTTTAGACATTCCACCATAGGGATCCTAATTTTCTGCTGCGATTCTGCCTGCTTTACACTTCGAATTATGCGAATTATGCGATAAATTTTTTACAGATTATGCGAATCAGATAGAAATATGTGAAATTTATCATTATAAATTTTTATCGTTATCGTTATTGTAAGTACTGAACCCCATCAGTAACTTACCAATAAAACCACAAAATCTGTGTAATATAAAATTACGAAAAGAGTCGTGTTTACAAAACTGTCTTTTGCGCCAAACAAAAGAATTCCCTGCAAAATTTTTAGTATAAGGCCACGCAAAGTTAATTTTTCGTTTTGCATAACTCGCCGACCTTTTTTTAAAATCTCAATCATGCCAATTATTCCGATAGAACCGAAAAAAAATCTAAAATTTTCTGGGTGTGAACATGAGCATATTAATTTACAGTAGATTAAAAAAAAAAA